>VZUA01016104.1:4650-19683 GCA_013401035.1 Horornis vulcanius
AAATGAAATGAAATGAAATGAAATAAAATAAAATAAAATAAAATAAAATATAAAATAGACATTAGAAATCTCTTTCAGGTTGCAAAGTCAAGCACCAAACAAAGAGGAAGTGCTGGAATTAAACTTGCCTGCAAAACCTTAATTTGGCCCTTTTATGCACAAGTATTATGATATAGA
Organism: Horornis vulcanius; assembly: GCA_013401035.1. Lineage (NCBI taxonomy): Eukaryota > Metazoa > Chordata > Aves > Passeriformes > Scotocercidae > Horornis > Horornis vulcanius. The sequence continues at coordinate 4,828 of VZUA01016104.1, forward strand.
TTTTAATTACATGAACACAGCCTATTTTTTCCACATCTAAATGCATAGATGTGCAAATTCTCAAGCAGTTGACTTGATTACAAGGATGCATAATATAAAAGTTCAATAGTCTATTGATATTTAGTCAGATTGCAGAAATTCCACATATTCATGGCAGCAGCTGACTATATTGGGAGACTATGCCAAGAGCTGAACAAATGAAATCAGATTACTGCAAATGACAAGGAACAAATAGCCAGGAAAAAAAAATAAATAAAATAGTAGGGCCACAGGAAAAAAAACCAAAAACCACCCAAACCAGCATGGTGAACAGTAGACAACTGAATTAGGTTCAGCTGAAACAAAGCAGGAATTCTAAAGGAGCCCACAAATAATATTTAGTCTTTCCTCTGGTCCCAGGAAAACAGAGTAATCAGCACTCGATACTGGGCAAGTCCAGAGACTAAACCATGAAAATGGGGTCAAAGTAGAGGCTTGAAATACACACAAAATATTCGAGCCGACATCTTGGCCTGTAGGTCTTCTTCTGGCTGCAGAAAGAAAATAGAAAAAGGTTAATTTGAAGGTTAGAACTAACCTTGTTCTGGTTCTCTTTTTTCCCCAGAGCCCAAAGCAGAGCTCATGGCCAACATGTCACCTCGAATATCCTTTACTGTCTCAGCTGTGGGTTCTATATTAACCTTTTCTATTAAATTTGGCAGTCAGGATGCCAGTGCTCTGAAGGTTTTGCTGCAGTGTGAAGAAGCTTGGCTTGATCTTCTTTTAATCACTGGCCAAGCAAATGTTGGTGGCAACGTTTCCATCCTTTTGCACCTCACAGAGAATAAAGCAGGGCAGAGCTGGGCTGACACCTCTGCAAACAAAAGCCAAGGAGGGAAAGGCTTTATTATTCATGGATTTATTTCTCTTTTTGGTATCTGAGGGAAATACTTGGAGATACAGGAACATTTTCATGCTCTTTTCCTATGTTCTGCACATTATGATGCTCAGTAATTAATGCCTGGTCCTCTCTCAGTTTGCTGGAGAAAAGTTCAGGACCAGACCTCAACACCTGGCCCTGTAAATCCCATACATTGCATATATTCTATGGTCATTGGATAAGATTGAATATTCAACCCAATTTTAAAGCAGATTTTCCTTTAACCTTTAACACATCCCTTTTTTCTTTTTTTTTTTGGCCACTAATTCCTCAGGTGATTCTCTTCAGTCCTGCTCACATCCCTTTCAATAAACAGGGACACTCAGTTCCACTAAAAGCTCCAAGCTGGTCTGAACAGCAGGTTTACTCACAGGGAAATCTAGAGAGGTTTTCAGCATTTTATTCAAGGTTCTTTCTGTGCTGATGCCTTTGGTGATGTGAGGGTGTGGCAGAGCTTTGTTTTGCTCATTTCCACACAGAACTTCCCACATCCCACCTGATTCATGCCCTGGTACCCAGAGCAGAGCATCCCTTTGGAAAAGCCTGTTGGAATTTTTCCCAGGCCTTGCCAGGGCATTTTGCAGCCCAGCCCAGTGGCATCAGCACTGCTGGAGCCAGCAGCACTCACCCCTCGTGGCAGGGGTGAAAATACAAAATACACTGCAGCCTGCCTTGATGTTGGAGTGTCTGCCTGCCTCTTCTTGAGGCAAAATGTGGGGTACTCAGCTTTTATTTCAAACTGCTGAAGCCAGCCCTCTGCTAATTTCTCTGTTACACGGCAGAGTCGAGGAGAATTTCCCGTTGCTGATACTTCTCAGGGCTCACAGGCTGGAGTGTACAAATATAGTCCACAGGGAGGAAAAGCTCCAGGGAAAAGCTGTCAAAAGCAGTGGCAGTCCCCTGCTAGAGCAGAGCCAGGCACAGGGAATGCCCAGGGCATTGCTGGGCTCCATGTGCTGCAAGGGGATTTTATTTGGGACAATTAAAGGCAGGAAGAAAAGGGATGAAGGTCAGGGAACAGCCAGCAAATCTTGCTACCTGGCCACCTTCCTGTTTTGTACAGAAATAGCTCCTGGCTGTGCTGGTGAAGCTCACGTTTCTCTGGTTTGGAATGGGGTGTTTTGGGAAGAGCTGCACAAATCCAGGCACAGCGAACGGATTCTTCCTCCGCAGGTGACAGTGCAAGAGCAGGAATCATCAGCTGGGCTGTGCTAGAGAAGAGCCAGGCTGGTGACAGGGACACAGGGCTGGATCTGCTCCCTTGGCAGCCTGGCAAGCACAGCTCTGAGCCCCTGGAAGAGCCTCATTTATTCCTTTCTGAAGGAAATGCAATGAGGCCTTTGAGGCTGCAGGAGATGAGCTGGCTGCAGGCCGCTGTAACAAACCTTGGGGCCTGCGTCTGACATGTTCACTGCAACTGAACCTTCCCTCCTCCCAGGGCCATCCAGAATTCCGTGGGCAGCTCTGAGTCAGTCAGGAGCAGCCCCACGTTCTCCTGGGCTGGCTGGTGGCAGTCTCATTAAAGAGCCCCAGGAGCAAAGCTGGCCCTGGAGCTGTGCCACAGCCCCTGGGCAAAGCAGCCTGGGCCCTGCCCAGCCCTCACTGCAGAGAGAGAGCAAAGAGAGCACCAGGTGCTCCTGCTGCTTCCTTCAAAAGCCAGGAATGGAGTCAGAAATCACTTTTAGCTCCTTCTTGGGCTGGTGGTGCCTGTTCTGTTTGAGGGGGGACTCTGTGCCCAGCCCTGCAGGGATGCTGAGTCCATGGATTGCCAGGCAGGCAACAAAAGGTTCCTTATTCCATCAGGGAAAGCTCTGTCTCTGCAGAGGAAGAGATTGCAGCTCCTATTCACTGGAGCAACGATTTCCAATCTCATTTGAAAGACCTGGAGTTAAAAGGATGAAGAAGAAAACATCCCAAGCATTCCCACGTGCTCCTTCTTGTCACTGCTAACTCAAATCCTCTGTCCTGCCTGTGGGTCCCAGAGCACACCACAGGTGCCCAAAGGCTGGCACACAACCTTTTTCTCTATATTGCAGCAGGAATTTTATTACTCTCCCAAGACAAGGCTTCCCAGCTTTCCTAACTAGCTGAGAGTGACATTTTTATGGGATTAACACTTGCAATAAAACGCACCCCTGGCTCTAAAACTCAGTTAAGGGCACAGCATAAACGAGATGTGACAAAAGAAAATATGAGATATTAAAAAGATGAAGAAAAGCTTCAACTTCAGCCTCCCACAGCTCCATTAAACATGTGATGCTCAGCCTGCTGTCCCACAAAACACCAACAAACCTCTCTGTCCGTGGTTTTTTGAACACCTCAGCTCTGATTCCCATCCCAATCCCATCCTTTGAGGGCCTCAAAGCCAACATCAAGGGTTTCCTAGTGACAGCACTGGGCCCAGTGGGATCATCCTGCTTCTGCACTGATAGTTTGGTTCCCAAGGGTGCTTTGGAATAATAAAGGACACTAATAACCCTGGTTTATTAATTAATGCTTTTGCTGGTGTGAAAGTCACTGCCTTCCAAAAAATCTATTTGTTAGCTCTCTCAGGGAAATTGGGAGCAGCACAAGGCACTGGGTCCAGCAAAAGAACCTCAGGTTTCAAACAAACCCCATCTGGAGATCTCTAAATCCACACAGAAGTCCCTATTTGCCATGAATTATTGCTGGGTGTGACAGAAAAAAAAGTGTTTCAGGTTGAGGAGATGGCTCCAACATCACCTCAGCTCAATGAAGGTTATTTTTAATTAATTCTCTTCCACTCTTGCAATGAGCATAAGGCCCAGGAGCTTTTATTACATACAAATGGGTAACTTTAAATCCAGACCAAAGGCAAAGGCAGCAATGATTTTTGTCCTTAAGAAAACAGAATAATACACCTGGGCTAAAGGGTGAATTCCTGCTCCATCCTGCCCCAGCCCTAAGGCATTACCAGCTCAAAGACACAAATAAAAAGCCTTCAGTGATTGAGGACAGGACTTTATTCCCCTTTGCTTCTGCTGATCTCAGAGAAGTCATAGCTGTTGATGCAATAAATATTTTTCTTCTACTAATATCAAAATGCAAAATTTGGGCAAGAAAATCCTGGGGCTCTTAAATCCCGTGACCAGCACAGTAAAAATCAATGAGACAGAGAATTTATGGACCTGCAAATAAACCAGCAAGGTGTGAAGTACATCCAAGAAATGGGCCTTAATTTGTGGTTGGAGAAAGTTTTAGGATGCTCCTACTCCTTCATCTCCTGGTGGCTGCTCAGATAAGAGGCAGGTTCAGTTCAGGGGTTGGAGGATTCCTCTTCCAGAGGGTTGAAATCTGCTGCTGTGCAGAGGATTTTGAAGCCCCTGGTTTGTGAAGCCCCTGTAGCTGAGCTTGGGGGAAGCACAGGGAGGGGCTGGGAGCTGGGCATGGCTCTGAGGAGAGCAGCAGGGACAGGATGGCTCCTGCCAGCCCAGCAGGAGCTGTGCCAGAGCCCAGGCCTGCTCACGCCATTTGTGCTCCTGCCACGTGGATTGCTGGGTGAATACCACACTCCTGAGCCCAAAGCCCAGACTAAAGGCTAAACCTTGCCCAGGTGCTTCTCTACAAGCTGGTGTCAGACTGTAGAACTTTGGTATTTCACACCAAACCCCCCAGAGCTCCAGCTTTGCAGTAGCAGCGGTGGAAGCATCCCAGCTTTGATGGGAAGCAGGATTCCACTCATTCCACATGGGAATGGATTAATTCCTGCAGAAAGTGACTGTCCATCCACGCCCTTAAAGCTGAATTTCAGCCACCGAGGTCTGCAGAGCTCTCCACACACAGATTTCTGCCGCCTCTCCTCAAATTAAACTTTTCCTCTCTGCCTCTGCTGCGGCTGCCAGGAAACTGCAATGGGACCTCAACTGGCTTTGGGGGAAGCTTCAACCTCCATCCCAAAGAAAGCAGCTGGCACCATTCCCTCTATTTTGATGGCAGAGGCAGCTCTCTTTCACCAGCGAGTCCCAAACAGAACAAGCGGTTTGACAATTATCGCTTTGAACAAATATTTCCAGCTCCGCGCAAAACACCGTGGCACAAAAAAAAGCAAACTTTCAATAAACAGAAAATAGATGATTGTTCTCAAATGACAGCTTTCATGCTGTTTATCCCAAAGGATCCTCAGAGCTTATGGGGTATGAAATAAATTTGCCACTGGTTAAAAATGTAAATTCTTTAAATACATAAAACCCTAATGAAAAGGCTTGTAACATTTCCCTTTTCCTGATTCCCACTTTTCTCTTTTTATCTCCCTAGAAGAAGACGTTGATTATAATTACAGTGGAGACTAAAATGTAGGCTTGATTTCGTGTTTAAAAAAATTTGGGAAGCAAAAGGAGCTCTTGGTGTGATTGGGTGTGTGCATGTGCTTCCACACATGCATGTGTGGCTGAATTGTGTCATGGCATTAAAAAATACATAAAGGGACTGATAAATCTCATATTTAAATGCACATAAATTGTGGCGAGCACACAGAGTAGAGGCTCTGCTGATGGAGATGAGAGGGGAAAGCTGATCTGAGCTCCCAACCCCTCTTTAGTGCTTGCAAAATGCACAGGGATGTAAAAGGCAGGGGCCTTGAGGAGAGCAAGGATGAAGGATGGAGGGATCAGATCCCTTTATTGTGGAGAAACACAAGTTTTGCCCTGGACTTTGCCACCCAGATCCTCCTCTGCTGCTTTATTTTGTGAGTGAAAAGAGCACAGACACAGGAACACCCACATAGTTTGTATTTTTAGTGAAATGCCTTGCAAACTTTTTTTTTTTCCCTAAAAAAATAAAATTTTTACAATCAAATAAACAAACAAATGGTGGGGGGAATGTATCATCACTTTCCTTTAGTTATGACAGAGACAGAAGTACAAAAGGAGCTCTAATGTTCATGTGGGCTTTGATTCAGATTCAAATTGTGCTTTATATAAAATTTAGGCATTCTTCACGTTTTGTAAGCTCTTCAGGAGGGAACTTTGACTTGGTTGTCTAAATTTGCTCTGGGCATGAAGCTCATGCTGACTCTGGGACTAATCCAGGCAACCAAAGTGAAGCCTCAGTCAGGTCTCACCCCAGGGTCGTGGCAGGGGGAAGGAAACTGCTGGAAAATGCAAACCCACAGTCACGTTTCTGTGCTGGATGTGGCATTTTCCATTGCACTGTTCAGTGATAGGAAATTCATTCAATTTTCCATTGCATTAATGACAAAGGAACTGGGAAAAGTGTGAAATAGCCTGAAGCAAACTAAAATATTCATTGCCCACTTCACATTTTTATGTGTCCCTTTTTTGTTAGGACAGGAGATGCTGAAAAGCATTTTTTTTTTTTCTTGAAGTGATTTATTTATGTGAAGAACAAGAAGGAAAGGTTCTTCAGAGGAATAGATATTCCTGATCTCCTACTAATACAATTCCACGGATTGAAGGCAGTGGGAAATTGTCATAAAAGAGCTATTACAAAGATGACAGCAATTCCAGGGCCCTGATTTCCAAAGGCCTTGTTCCAGCTTTGTCTGCTTTGAGCCCACTAAATGATTCCAGAGTTTCCTGTCTGGAAGTTTTCAACACCTTCCTTCCATACCAGTATTCTTGTGTCAAAACATGACAGTGCAGCTTTTCCCTGTGAGAGAAAAGAGACTTAATTCCTATAAATGCAGCACCTTTCATAGCTTGGCTCTTCCCTCCTTGGCCACAGGTTTTCAGAAAGCTTTTAGTAATTCCTTGTCTCAAGCTCTCTCTTCCCTTCTCTTATCCACTTGAACTTCACCAAGTGCAAAGCTGCCTGAGGGCCAGAGGAGAAATGAGTGTCAAAACCTCCCAGGATGCATTTCCTCAGGAGCACAAGATGAAGAGAAATCAGTCCTCAGATATTTTCAGATGAAACCCTGGCTGGAGAATTTAGGAGGATGAGACTCTCCGGCCTTGCCTCCGAGCTCTGCTGGGAGCTGTGGATGTGGATTTTCTCAGGCTCCTTCTCTTCCCACATCTCATTGTTCCTGTGCCAAAAGAAAAGAACCAGAGATCTATTTTTAGGTTGTTCCAGCTAAATCCATCCATCATCCTCTGAAGTTATTGTACGTGGGTGAACCTTCTCCTTTCATTCCAAACCAGGCTGAACTTTACAAATACAAGTCGCAGTTCAGGCAGGGCCCAGCAGATCTGGCTGTTCACAGAGGGACCTGGACAGGCTGAGGACCTTTGTGAGGGTGGTGCCTTGGGCAGGGTGGCCTGAAACAGAGGCTGGACAGAGCTGGAGAATAAAGCAGGGATTTATTGAAAGGCCTTTAGGATACACCTTGGGCAGGACAAGAGCCTGGCCAGGGCTGCACCCAGGGTGGACACAAAATGGGCACAAAATGGACAAACAGTCCCCAGGTCTCACACTTTGATCAATTTTGGCCCATTTGCACCTTGGGGTTGAATTGTCCCATTCCAGCTCCAGGCTGTCAGGTCCCATCCTTCTTGTTCCTCCCTCCAGCCCCCCTTGGTTGTGCTTTGGGGCTGAAAGTTGTCCTTGGTGTGCAGCAGGAGAAGGATTTGTTTTGTGTCCCTGCTGTGTGCAGAGCTGAGTGACCCTGGGGGTGAGCTCAGAGCTGCACCCTGGGCAGCACAGAACCTGAAATACAGGAAAAATAAAACTTAAAGCATCAAGGGTTCTGCCTTTGGGTCTGCTGCAGACTGGGGAATGAGGAGCTGGAAAGGTGGGAAGGGCCCTGGGGGTGCTGGGGACAGCAGCTGGACACCAGCCCAGGTGTGCCCAGCTGGACAAGGGGCCAGTGGCCCCTGGGCTGGCTCAGGAATGGAGAGGCCACGGGACCAGGGCAGGGATTGTCCCCACTCCACAGGAGTGGCCCCCGTGCCCGTTGATGTCCACATCAATGCAGAATGTGTTCCCAAAAATATTTGCTGTTTACAGCTTGGCTCTGCCACCCTGCCCGAGCTGTGCACAGACCTGCATGATCACATCCAATAAATGAAAGCAGGAATGAATCTGGATCCTAAGCTAGCAGGAGCAGCAGACAGCAGCAAAGGTGATCATTCCTATGGTCCAGGTCGGTGCAGTTCCTGCTGGCCCTGGGGAGGCACCTCCCCAAATCCTGGGGCAGCTCTGGGCCCCTCACAGGAAGGGTCTGGAGGGGCTGGAGCGTGTCCAGGGCAGGGCAGGGAGCTGGGGAAGGGAATGGAGCCCCAGGAGTGCAGCTGGGAAAGGGGCTCAGCCTGGAGGAAAGGGGGCTCAGGGGGAATTTCTGCCTCTGCACAACTCCCTGCCAGGGGATGTAGTAAAGTGGAAGTTGATCTTCTCTCTCAGGGAACAAGGGGCAGGACAAGAAATGGTCTCAGCTTGCACCAGGGGAGGCTGAGGTTGGATATTGGGAAAAATTCCTGCACTGAAAGGGTGGCCAGGCATTGGGAGGGGCTGCCCAGGGCAGTGGTGGAATCACAATCCCTGGAAATTTTCCACAGACACTCGGACGTGGCACTTGTGGCCACAGTCTAGCGCTGTTGGATTAAAGATTGGATCCAGCCCTCGAGGTCTTTCCCACCCTTCCCCATTCCATGATCCCATTCCACCCCTGGAGCTTCACACAGGATCCTTCACAGGTCCTAAATTACCTGATCTGCCCTTCCAGTTTCCATTGTGGATTCACAGAAAAGAGGCAGAGGGTACTTTGCACCCTGCTGCTGCTGCTTGGAAGTCTCTGCACGATGGATTTGTCCAAGTTATTTCTGTTAAAAGCAGCTATAAATAACCTGCATAATGCCTCAAGAGTGTTACGGAATTATAGGGAGTTTTGCCTGATTAGAAGAAATAAGAAGTAAAAATCTCTGAGGAAGGAGCTCAGGATTTTACACAGCAATAAAGAAGCAAAAGTGAAGGGCCATATATCAAGGGCCATTTGTGGGCTGAAAAATTAAGAATACACTCGAGTGTTTTGCTCAGCTGGAGATCACTTTGTGAAATAATATTGGTCCTTATTTACCCAATACAAAAATGGCCACAAGATGTCTTATCTCACACCACGTGTGACTTTCATCAGAATTTTTTGCTGTCAAATAATTTATTCAGTGTTCTCACCAAAACCTTGTTTATTCCGTGTGTTTGGGTTTCACTTTTCACGCCCAGGGTGCAGAAGCAATTCCTCAGGAGCTGTCTAGAGAAAAAAGAAATGGTGGTTTTAATGTAGAGAATAAATTGTCAAAGATTGGCCTTGGGCTCTTCCAGGGATCCAGGGGCAGCCACAGCTTCTCTGGGCACCTGTGCCTCACCTCCCCACCCTCACAGGGAAGGATTTTGTCCTAATATTTAATCTTAACACATTCTCTGTAGTTTTGAAGCCATTCCCCCTTATCCTGTCACTACAGGCCCTTGTAAATATTATAAAAATGCACTAAGGAAGGCTGGATATTTTTCCTGGAGCCATCATTTTGCTCGAGTTGGTTGTCTCCATGCTCCCCAATGCTTTTTTTGTGGCTTTTTTTATCACTGAAAGATGTTCTTGCCCATCTCCTGACTCTCAGGTGAGATTTCTTTGGAAATCCGAGTTGCAGGTGGCTCTTAGGCTGCCACGTTCACTGATGGTTTACCTGGTGAAGAGAAATTTCGGGTCTTGAAAATCTCTTGGAGTTTTTGTTGTTTGTTTTTTTTTTTCCCCAGCTCCTCACACTCCTCCTTTTCCACCTGAGTGGTGTTGCAGAGTGATTCCAGTCTGTGATATCAGGATTGGATGGATCTCACTCCTTTCCACAAAACCCCAGCCTTTAATTCTCTTTTGCTGCCGAGTCAGTGCAACGGGAGAAGCTTTTATCACCTGGGGTTGTGATTCTGCTTGGAATCTAAATAATTTTGGGATTTGGGGATTATTTTTGTGGATTTGGGGATGGTGGCTACCTACTGGAATAGTTTCCAGAGGGAATCTTGCGTTCCTGTGCTAGAAACCCAGGATTTTTCCTCAGCTGAAAAGCTTCCTGCTGAAACCCAGGTTTCCATGAACTTCTGTAAATGGGGATTCTCAGTGTCTTGGTTTGGAAAGCCAGGTGTCTGCCAGGGAAAAGCCAGAGCTTCCCTTGGAATGGAGAACGTAACCCCCCTCCCTCTGAATCATTGTAATTTAAAAATTAAGGGGCTTTCAGGCAAAGATATGGGAATAAGAATAATAGTTCTTGGCTAGGAACATTAAAAATGTGGTAGCACAAAAAATCAAATGAACAACAAAAAAAAGAAAAAACCCTGACAGAGTCAGAACACGACCTGAGCCCTTGTTGGGTGTTGGGAGCAGCCCAAATAAATCCTCCTGCAGTGCCAGGGGTGGCTCTGGTGGAGCAGAGATGATCCTGGAGAAGGCTCCAGTGGTGCTGGGATGGCTCCAGGCTCCTCTGGGAGTGCAGGGCACACAGGCTGTGCTGCTGCTCTGATCCCAGGGTTTATCCAGGCGGGAATGCTGGGCTCCTCCCCTGGGTGATGGAATTGTCTCAGGCCTGCAGTGAGCCTGGATGGCCCCTGAACAGCAGATANGCAGATATCCCCAGAGTTATGAGGGATGGGTCCTGGAAGGGATAGAGAGCACTGCCCCAGCTGGTTTAACAGCAGATATCCCCAGAGTTATGAGGGATGGGTCCTGGAAGGGATAGAGAGCACTGCCCCAGCTGGTTTAACAGCAGATATCCCCAGAGTTATGAGGGATGGGTCCTGGAAGGGATAGAGAGCACTGCCCCAGCTGGTTTAACAGCAGATATCCCCAGAGTTATGAGGGATGGGTCCTGGAAGGGATAGAGAGCACTGCCCCAGCTGGTTTAACAGCAGATATCCCCAGAGTTATGAGGGATGGGTCCTGGAAGGGATAGAGAGCACTGCCCCAGCTGGTTTAACAGCAGATATCCCCAGAGTTATGAGGGATGGGTCCTGGAAGGGATAGAGAGCACTGCCCCAGCTGGTTTAACAGCAGATATCCCCAGAGTTATGAGGGATGGGTCCTGGAAGGGATAGAGAGCACTGCCCCAGCTGGTTTAACAGCAGATATCCCCAGAGTTATGAGGGATGGGTCCTGGAAGGGATAGAGAGCACTGCCCCAGCTGGTTTAACAGCAGATATCCCCAGAGTTATGAGGGATGGGTCCTGGAAGGGATAGAGAGCACTGCCCCAGCTGGTTTAACAGCTGCGCAGTAACAGAAGGCACCCACCCCCTTCCCCCAGGAGCTGTGAGCTAAAGGAAACACCTCTTTAACCAGTTCCAGTGGGTGGGAGTTGGATACATCTTGCATTCCACCCAAGACCCTCAGGAAGAGCTGGCCTGGTGCCCTCTGGAGGCCCTGCCCCGAGCCTGTGCCCTCATGGATGTTTGATGGGATCATCACCACTGAGGTGTCCTCACAGAGAGATTCCAGCTCAGTCACCAACGCAGGAAAATGCCACTTTAGCATGGATAATCTGGGGGTTTTATCATGGCCCAGAACGTTACAATTTATAGTTAATCTAAACCAACCAAGAGCATCAAAGACCATGACCTCTAAATCCACTCAATTTTCTGAGGTGACCATGGTTTAACCACGGCCCAGTGAGCATTTTTCTCCATAAATTTGAACAGTTTAATCACCCGTCAACACCGCAAGTAAGAATTCTCCTGTTTTGTCTGACCCAAGGCCAGAGTTCAGGAGCTGAGGGACAAGGGAGCCCTGAGTTCACCTTCCCAGCCTTCAGAATGGCCTAAAAAAGGCCTGGAGAGAGCAAACTCCACAAGCACCAGCATCCCCTGAACCCAAAACTCAGAGTATTGACATATTTTTGTCAATACTAATATATATAGACAAATATATACCAATATATATACCAAATATATACCAATATGTACCAGATGTATCTCAATAATACATATAACATATATTTATAAAATACCTCATTCCCAGAGAAGAGGGCCTTGGTTTCCTCACTGTGAAAGCCTCCAGAAAGGCTGCCCAAGGACACAGCCAGACAATCCCAGTGCTCCCAGTCCCTCGGGAGCTCAGCATCTCTCACCAAGCAACTGGGGAGGCAATTTGGGAGCAGGCAGCACCCTCAGCCCTCTCTCCTTGCAAACCTGTCACATCCCCAGCCACTCCGTGCAAATAATCCTCTCCACAAAGGCACGAGGTTGATGTAAGAAGATTATACATTTCCAGAAATAAAGCTGCTCCCACACTTCTCTAATCTATAGTTAGGGGATGTTCAGTGTATAATTTTCCTCACAACCACTGGATACTTTGTGCAATAACTGATCAGGCCAGAGCTGTTTCTAGGTCAGACACAGAAATCTTTTCAGTGAATTCATCTCTTGGTCAGCACGTTGTTCTTCTTGCTTCCACAGCTCAGATTTGGCTGCAGGAGGGCTTTGACCTGCTGGAGAAACTCCCAAAAAAGTTCTCAAAAGTTATTCCTAAGCAGACATTCTGTGGATCTCCACAGATATTGATGGATTTAATTTAAGGCTTGGCTCACTCTGCATCAGTCTCTGAAGATATTATTCAATTTATTGTGGGCAATACCTGGTTTGTGGTGGGCAGAGGCCACAGATTTTTTGTGGGAAGCTACTGGAATATTTACTATGAGAAGGGGAAGAAACCCCTCAGTTACTGCCAGTGAAAACTGCAGGTAACAGCAGGAGTTTAACCACCAAATAAAATGATATTAAAGAACTGATGGCACACTGGCTCAGACAAGTGAAAAACCAAAATACTTTGGGTCATTAGACAAGTGACCTGCTCAAACACCCTTTTACCCGAGCAAAATTTACATTTCATCTAAAAGGAGACATCTTTTGCTCTCTATTTACTATCAATTTACTATTTTTCACCGTTTATTGCCTATTTTCAATGGTTGGGTGTGCTCAGACATGCAGACATTTAACCAGGTGAGCACTCAGGCAGTGAGAAGAGCCTAAAGGAACAATTGCCAGCAGGAAAAAAAAAAAAAAATTCAAATTACAGGGTGGTAGGGGCTTCAGACAGCAAGCAGAAATCAGCTGAGCATCTCCATTTTAGCACCACGCACAGTCAGTCAAGGTTTTGGAGGCTTTCACTTGAGAAGTGCTAGAAAAGGACAGGAGGTGGCTGCAATCTGCTTCCTCCTCTCAAGAGAAGCTGCTGTCGTTTGAAGTGTTCAGTAGGAGTCCAACAACACCAAGTGCTTCCCCAAAAACAATATTTGTGCTCTGCAAGGGGTCAGCGTGCTGCCTGTTATTGCCAGCCTCACACTGATAGGAGCTGCAGGAAATCTTTATCCAAACCCACGGATAACTGGACACTTGTAAGGCAGAAATGAAAAAATAAAATCAGGCACTCAGGGCCTAACCTTGCCTGGCTTTGAGTTCAGACTGAAAACCCCTCACTTTTACTGAGCTGTGTCTCCCATCAGTGACAGCACAATTAGACATGAGCAAAAAAACACAAAAGAGAAAAAAAAACCAACCCAAACCCTCCACCTGTGTCTGGGCTTTGGGTGATGTTCAGAAAGATTTTTAAAGGATGAGGTGTTTTTCCATAGGTGTACACATCAAGGACCTAAAAATAGGATATTTCTGCTCCTCATGCTGGTAATTTTCTGCTTTTACCAGGAGAGGGGACATCCAAACACAACAGGGCTGGCCTGGGGTGGGTCTGAACTAACTCAGAAGTGTTCCAGAATTTTTCTTTACGTGAGGGTGGTGTAACACCAGATTGCTCTGAGGCTGCAGAAGCTTTGGTTCCTAAAAAAACCATCCCAGAGCAGGCTGGATGAGCTCTGGGCAGCCTGGTCTGGTGGAAGGAGTCCCTGCCTGTGGCAGAAATGACCTTCAGAGCCCCTTCCCACCCAACCCGGGATTCCTTGTGCACAACAGCCTCTGGGGCTGTGCACCTGACATCAGAATGCAAATTTAATGGTGAAAAATCTCAATCTGCATGAGTTTAAACACACACAAGAATTCAAAGATCTTTTGACCACATCAGGTTGAGGGCAAAATTTGCAGCTGTGTCCAGGAGAGCTCTTTCAAACCCTCTGTGACCCATTGCAGACACAAACCCAAACTTAGCCCAGAAGCACCATCTCCCCACTTTAAGAGCTCTGCTGAATTAAGCAGGAACATTCCCATGAAATCTCTTAAGCAGATTTTCCCGAAGGCACCAGAAACTTTTCACAGAAAGCCTTTTCCAGGCTGCTCACCCTGCAGGTTTCCTTTTTGGATGTGCTCATCTGGATTTCTGTTGCCAGCAGAGGCACCAAACGCAGCCCTGGGAGCACAAAGGAGCCTCCCCTGGCTGGGAACCTTCCCCCAATCCTGCTTTTGTTTGGGATCCCAGCTCTGGGGGTGTTTCCATGAACTGCAAACCTCTTTAGGTGGAGTTGGGGGTGGATTTAAGGTTTGGTGTGACATTCACAGACCAAGCTTTGGACAAAGCCTCTCATCTTCCTTTTGCACCCACAATCAACCACAGCAGGTCCCATAAAAACCCACCCCATACCCTGTAAGGTTTTTGCATGGCAAGAACGCCAAAATAATGCAAGGAGCACATCCCTTTCCTAAAAAGACTTCCAGAAAGGGCTTTCATTGCTGCTCCAGGCACCTAAATGATGTTTAAGGCCACTGGAGCCAGCTGTGGTTTGCAAAACTTGCAGTAAAGTGCACCAACAATCAGCCAGTGTAATCAAGCTCCTAATCAACCAAAATAGCTTGAGATGCACCACAGCCACCTGTTACAAATCAGGTTTTGTTTTATTTTTATTGCTGTTTTGCTCAAGCCCTGGGGAGGTGCAGTAGAAGAAAGACAGAAGCAGACAGGGAGCTGCCAAAGCAAGGCCAGGTATTAATGAATTTATGGCTAAATGAGGCCAACCTTGCTTGGTGAATAAAACAACACCCCTCTGTGGTGTTGAGACAATCAAGAATCCAAGAAGAAAAAAAGGAAAAAATAGAAAAGAAA
>VZUA01016108.1:691-17189 GCA_013401035.1 Horornis vulcanius
TAGAGTAGCACAGAACTCTGGAATTTGCCCTTGTCAAACAAACAGCATCCAAACAAGATGCTGCACATGCCCCAAGTGTCACCTTCAGGAAAAACTGTTTCCTTTGGTTTTGCAGTTGATAAAATAGTAGTTGTACTCCTTGTTGTATAAAATCTGAGTATTTTGGACTGATTTGGTGGGAGAGGACAGCAAACTTTGTCATATTAGAGCATGAGCCTGCTTGCATCAAAAGAAAAAAGGTTTCTTTTAACAACTTTCAGGGTAGCAAGACAGGACTTAAATTAATTTGGCTCTGGACCAGATAATCCTCTTTTGTTGACGTTAAACCACTGGCCACAGTAGTGATTACAACAAAAGAGTACTTTATTACAACAAAAGAGACTTTATTTATACTACACTTTTTCTTTCATGTTTCCAATCATAAAAATAAATAAGTCTTACTAGAAAAGAAAAATTTTACTTATTTACTTGTTTGCATGCTGGGAGGCATTAAGTATTTCCTTTTTATTTTTAGGGGAAGTGTGTCACTTGCATTTAACTCAGATGAAAATAAAGGAAGATAAAACTAATTTAATTTTAGAATGAAATTTTTTTTATTTGTTGAACAACTGTTTTAAAATGGATAGCCTGCTGCGAAAGAAACAAAGCACTTCAACAAAGCAGGAAATCAATAACCACAAGAAAGCCTAAAGAAAATGAATGCATACACTGAGCAAGTGACATAGAAATTATTTTCTGGTGTAAGAATGGTAATAATAGAATGCATATGGAAGGGATGAATAGCATGATAGAAATATACATAGAAAAGGCATGTTCTCTATTTCTAGTTATACATAATGACCTCTGTGTTACAGTATTTAAACTTTGAAGGGTCTAGATGGTGGTTTTTGCCCTTATTTCCCCACCTCCCAGTCCTAGGTAAATATTTATGCTTGCAAAATTTAGTAGGCTGGCCGCCATGGAAACGTATGTCTTTCATTTATCTCCAGGAAATCTGGTTACAAACACTCTTTCACTTGAATTCTTTCAGTCTTTTTCAGCAGCTTTTAAAACAACTTCTTGAGTGAGGGGCAGGAGTTGTGTATGTGAGGTGTGAGTGGGGTTCTGTGGCAGTCCATGGCAGGGCTGTGTTTGCCCAGAGGTGCATGGTGCTAGGAGGTTACACTATGGAATTTTTGGGAGAGTCAAACCCTTGGGTCTGAAGGGAAATCTTTTTAAAAGACATCAACAGCAGGTATGACTTGTCTGCTCAAGCGTTGTATCTGCTCCAGGACATACTTGAGTTCAGGAAATCCCTGAACTTGGGAATAACTCCTGCTGCTTTTCAGTAGTCTGAGCTGTTATTTTTTTCTGTAGTTGGCTTCTTCCAGTTTTTCCTAATTGTATATGAGGGAGACATTTGTAAAATGACATCCTGTTTCTCAGTGGGAAATGATCTGTGACTATGGTGAGAGGAGTTCCTTGGTGTAGCTGTCCATGGAGAAGCAGATAACCTTTTGGTCAGGAAAGTATAGAAAAACAAGTAGTATTTGAGGCTTACTATGAGCTGAGGATAATTATTCCCTATATCTGTTACTCCATCCTGGGGGTGAAAGGGTAGACTTGAGGAGTGGAGCAGAGGGAGTATTACCAAGAAGGGAAAGAGTGATGCTGTAATCTCTTAGGGGAGGGAATGGAACCAGTGGGGAGAGGAATGAGACACCATAAACTGGGATCTTTATTAACCCAGGGTTTTGGTACCCAGCTGACATTACAGAGTTACAGATCCTTGCTGAAGCACCTCTGACTGTCAGTCCTGAGGCTGGCCACGTTCAGAATCAGAATTCAGCAGGGTTTGCTTTCACAGTCATTCCAATCATCTGCTATTATCAGATAGAGATTCTCTGTGTGCGTATACACATACACCAAATAGGAAAAACTTTTACATTCCTGTGGGTTAAATCTCACTTAAATGATAATACTTCTGTGGTTTTATATATTTATATTAGCATCTTTTCAAAGCATGAAGATTTAATAGATGAAATTTAATGTGAATTTTGCCAAAAATTTCCTTTCTCCTTTTATTTTCTCATGTTCTTAAAGGTTTGTGGTTTGTTGTTTGAAAAATCCTTCTCCTACTGTACTTTTGGAATAGAAATAATAGCCTTGTCTGTCTCTGGAGCTAACAAATGAAATACCAACAGTCACAAAATCTGGAAAGGTAAAGGTGAAGCAGTGGAGCTGCATGCTTGCATTACTGCCTGTCTGATTTCATACTGGTCCAGGACCACCAGCAAAGTGAGGGGTATTTTCTGTGTAGTGGAGTTCAGCCCTCAGATGTTTATTCCTGGACAGAATCACCTAATCACAGAGGCTCCTTTGGATTGCTGGGAACAACTTCTCCTTTCAACATGGGCATAGGTGCAGAGGAGTGCTTCTATGTTCTTTCATTTATTATTCTTTTTAAGATGAATTTCTGTTTTCTGCCTTTGAGGGGCCTTTGCCAAGATTAGAAAAACAGCAAAACTTGTAATGCAGAGATTAAAAACAGTTAAAGCAAGAGCAGTTTCCCATTGCATCAGCCTGCAAATTGCTCTGACAGCCCTGTACCACCACAGCACAATGCACCCCTGTTAGGGAATTAATATCAGCTCCCCTGGGTTACATGATACTCAAGGCTGTAAATACGTCAGGTCTTGCTCTTGGGTTTCTTTCCATAGATAATAGGCTTAAACAGTCACATTTTTTACAACTTCCATTGAGTTGAGTCTTACTGAGATACAGCTTAGTGGAAACCAGCAATATTTCAAAAACTTTTTATTGTAATACATTCCTATAAATTGGCGTTGAATTCACATACAGGTCAAAAATAAAGCTTGGAAGAGTCTGATACAATTCAGACACATGACATGGGTGTTTTTAACAGTTGATGATTCCCTGCTTGGAAAGTTTCCAAATATTTGTGCAAATATTTGTGGATGTATGTGCAAAAATAAAGTAATTCTTAAAAAAAAAAGGGCTAAATTGACTTGCATGAATGGAGATTTATAGCTCCTCAGTGTGCTGGCATATCTTTGCACAGGGTTGGAGTGTGTACTGTGGTTCTGTCTGTGACTTGGCCAGCATCAGCCTTTGGGATGGAGCTGTGCTGTTCCCATGCTGATGCCAGTGCCTGCCTTGTCATCTGCTCACATCAGTGCTGAGCTTTCACCCACAGGTGGAAAAATCCTAAAAACCTCTTCAGTGGTTTGGTTCCACCTGCTGAACAATAGGATACTTTCGGAGATTTAAAAAAAAAAAAAAAAAAAAAAANAAAAAAGAAAACTAGTCAGAATGCAAATTGCATAATAATATTGGCTATAATCTGCAGTGGTTCCCAGCTCTGACTGGATCCAGAATCGAAGCAGAGCCATCCAAGCAACTGAGCTGAGGTTTGCAAGGCTCAGAATAAACCTGGCCATGTCTCTGGCACTTCCACATTTGGTTTAGCTGGACGTCGTGGGGGAGCATTGTTTTCACAACAGATCTGTAATTTGAATTTGTGGTCTGGGTGTGTCGTCAGTGGCATGATTCCAGCCTGGACAAGGATCCCTCCTGCAGGGTTTGGTCTAGGCAGAGTGGGAACAATGGGAATGAAGACACAGCAGCAGGAACATTGTCCCACTGGCTGTGATCCATAGCTAAATGCACTGTATTTTTTCTGTGCCAGTGCATCTCCACTGCCACAGTTACTGGCTTCATGCAGTTGTTAAATTTCTGTGTGTATCTCTGGATCTGCTGGAGTCACACTTCCAATTTCCTCACTGCCACACCCTTAAATTGAGCAGGGTCAACGTTGAACATGGATCAGACTCCCTAGTTCAGAAATTTGGTGAGTTATCCTTTTTCCTGTGGTCATAGTTGGCAGGAAAAACAGGAACGTTGAGGTGCTGATATATCTGCAGGCACACTCAGACTTTAAGTAATTAAAGAGTTATTTAAAGTTTTAAATCTCATTAAAAAAAAAAGGCCTTTTTTGGTTTTAGACTTATTTTGTAATGCCTCATTTCAGAAATAAGCAATTAAACTTCATGGAGTAAGAACCACTATAGTGACAACTGAATACAAGGAATTCAGGTAATTTTTCTGACTGTAGGCCCCAAGTCAAATTTTAAAAATAAGTACTGGACTTTGACTAATTGAGATTTTTTTAGGGTGAACACAGTGATAATGTCCTTTCTTAAAGGTAAAGTTATAAACTCGTAATATTCCACTGGAGTCCCAGCTCTGAGCAGTTCAGTGCTGTTAAGGAGTGTTTTTTTTCTAACAGTTACACCAATCACGATGGCAGAGAAAGTTCAGATTTGTGATGCTTTAGAACAAACTCCCACTGACGTTTTCTCTGAGAATATTCCTGTCTGAAATTCCCTGGAGAATTGGGTGGGGAGATGGTGTTTTGGAGTGTCAGAGCCTTTTTTTCTGCACATGTCCTGTGTCCCATGGCAGGTGAGCTGTGCCTGGGCTCTCCTGGTGCTGGCGCGGGCACTGCCCCGAGCGTTGCCATAGGCACCAGGTTCTCCTGATCCAACAACTTCATGTATGATTAATGTTAATTGCCCCTTTTGCACGGATGACTTTTTCCCTGCTGCTGAATTGGCTCCTGTTGCCTTTGATGTGGCTGGTGATCCAATGTCCTGCCATGGCCAGACAAGTGATCAGTTTGCCAGCACGGAGAGGAGACAGAATCAGGTTGCTGCAGGGTCAGGGTTTGCTTCTCTCCTTAAACACTGAAAGGTCAAGCAGAGTTTAACTACCACTGGCATCTTTGAAACCTGGTAATAAATGCCAAGGCAGGGAGATTATTTTAAGACTCTGCTACAGCTAAAAATCTAAAGGTAACAGGGAAGAATTTTAACTCATCAGGGTGTTACATTTATTGGTAAATCCTTCAAAAAGTACCTCTCACAATCACTAGGGGGTATTTCATGATCTTTGAAGTGATGAAAAATTTTAATTTCTGGTTCCTGTGCCAGTTTCAGGAAAGTAACTAAGATTGAGGGTGTATGTGTGTTTTATTTAGCTTTTAAAAGTGTTATTTAAGTTTTTTTTTTGTTTGTTTTTCTTTTTTATTTATGTCTGAGCACTTGCACCACTTACTGCCACTGTTAGCAGGGCAATTTACACAGTGTGTCATACAGTACTTCAGTATTTCTCCTTTAAGCCTAATAAAATATGTTACTATTGAAGAAATCTGTGATACATATGAGAGCTTCCTAAATCACAGGTCTAGCATATTTTTGTACCAAATAGCTCCAGCCTCATGAAATCAATAATTAATTTATTAACTGGATCTCTTTTGAAAAAAAACCCAAATCAGCAGTCCTGGCGAGGCTGCCTCCTGCCAATTCATAAATAGTTGATGACAAAAATGAAGAAGTGTAGAAGTAAAATTCAAATCTTAACGATCAAAGTATTGGGTACCTCATCTATCACAGCTTGGAATAAACATATCACAGAAAGTGTCATATCTCATTGACACTGCAAAACATAATGCTTTCCCTTGTTATCTAGCGAGCTGCCAAGGCTACAGAGTTTATAGGCTGCTAAGATAATGTGCTGCTGGTAATCCACTTCACTTGCAGAAATATGAAGTACTGTTGAAATATATTTCTACTTGGTTTATTCTTTGCTCTCTGGAGGGTAGGATGCTATTTCAGTTCCTCTAAAGAAGCTCAGAGAATGAAAAGCAAAACATCAGGATAAATTATGCTAAATGGTGGACTAGACCCCAGAGGAAATCATGCTTCTGTGGTACAGTATTCCTCCATTTATCTTACAAATGTTACATCTAATGTTAATTTTGTAAAGGAAAAGCATTCAAAGGTTCATCTGATCCTTTAAATAATAGTTTTAGTGCTATAGTGTTATTTGTCAAGCTTCTACCGTCATAACTAACTTTCCTAGTTTTGGCAGACCATTCATACAGAAAATATTTTGGGCTATTAATACGTAACATTTTATTTCACAAAACACAAATAACCTAGTAATTACACTCCAAAACTTAACAAATAATTGCCAGCAAGCAATTACCATTCAATTAAAGAGTAATTACATGGTTATTTGTGCCCTGTAAAATAAGGCATTACTGAAATCAGTAGCGCAATCAATATTTTAGCAGAAACAGGATGCTGCAGTGATGGACCTTTCAACCTGTGCTGATTAAATTGTCATCCAAATAACAGTTTCCTAGTTAAATCACCACATGTTTATTTGTCTTGATTAATATGCAAATGCTCTTCTGATTCTAGTAAATCTGCTATATTTAAAAGCACAAAAGTAGAGCACTATCATACATCAGCAGTGATGTGCTGCATGTTTCCACTGATTAATTACATTTTACAAAGCATTGATGAATTTGCGGATTTTATGAAATATGGTTGCCTATAATGAGCATAAAATAGAGTTACAAAAGATGGAGCTGATCAGTAACTTTAAGAAAATCAAAAGAATAAAACCTTATTTCGTGTATTGATTCAAATTAAAAATCCTTGTGATATCAAGGGAATATATAAAACTCTGAGAGAAAAAAATAATAAAATTAGCTCTCAACAGGAGTGGAAAATACAGAAGAAAAGAGACATTAATGAACACTTTCTCAACATTTTACTGTATAAACTTCAACTGTCAAATATACTGCTCAAAATGCAATTTATTTCCTGACAAATTTAATTTCAACCAAAATTTAAAAAATGAACAACATTCAGATTAGTGCATTTTTCTCCTTCAAGAGTTAGTGATTTTGTGGGGGTGGGGTGGAGAGGATGACAAGAATGAATTTATAACTGTGGTGCAACTGCAGGTAAAAACTCAAAACCTTCAGGTAACCTCACTTTCAAGTAATTGGTGACCCAAGGAGTTTTTGGGTTTGAGAAATGTCAGTAGAATGTAAATCAGTGAAGAGTTTATTTAGTAAAAAGAATAAGATTCCTGAGGTTATATATGGGAAACAATATTGTACTTCTGTTTTAGCCTCCATGGTCTTCACTTGGAACCATAATTTTTTTTTTTGAAGTATCTAAAAGATACCCACAAACTAGAAGTTTCTGACTGAATTGATACCTAATTTAGATTTGAGTAGTTTTCCATTTACAAAGATCTGTTGAGGCAAGTACAAAATCTCTGTAGAGATTTTAGGCTCTCAAAGAAATGCATTTAAAATTGTTTGAAGGTGATTGTTCCTGTTTATGCCTCCTTTGTTACCAACAAGGAGAAGATTTTTCTCCACTTTTTGAATATGTAACTTTTTTGGATGAGAGGAAGGAAGACGTGAAAAAAAAGTGCAGTAAAAGAGCAAAGTGACAAAAGATGAGCAATAATATTAAATAAAGTTAATATTTATATGCTAATGCTATTAGCATTTATATGCTAATACTTCCATAATCACAAATTACTTCTTACTCTCCCCAAATGATAATTCTGCTTGCCTTGGGTTTACTGTTCAGTGCTTTTATTAGCAATTTTGGCTGAATTGTGGAGGTTGCATAAGTTTTAAATAGTAAATGTGAAATTTGGTGGATCTAGACCATGTGGGACAATGAGAGAGGATATTTGGTGGGGGGGAGTGTTGAGGCACAGAGCAGTGACATTCCATGGCTTGGGGTGCCAGCAGCACATTCACAACAGAAAGTAAATCCCATAAAAACCTTAAATCTATTGGTCCTTTGTGCATGTCTTACTAAAAACCCCAAGACTTGGAGTAAACATTTGGATCCTGTCTCTGTGAAATTCCTTGTTTCATGTTTAGACAGAAATGCCAGAAAATCTGTTTCTGGCCCAAGCTGGAAGTGTTTGGACTCAGATAACATCACTTTCTGTGAGTTCTGGTGTCCTCCCAAGCTAAAGGTGTTGATTCCTGATAGGTGACATATTTCTGGGAATATCCAGGGAATCCAGCTGGAATTTTGAGGTGTCTGCTGCAGTGCTGGCAGCTCTGGGATTCCTGTCCTTGGCTGGGAAGCAGACACAGGGCACTGAGAACTGCAGAACTCAGTGTTACAGACCCAAACCGATCCTTGCAGGTGTGTCACAGTCAGCTTGTAAGCAGCATCCAGTTTTTCATTTAAAAGCTGAGACAAATTGGAGACAAAGGACTTCGGTTTTATTTGAACAGATTCGGTTTTATTTGAACAGATTCAGCTGGGAGCAGTTCCATTCAAATTATCATGTGTAAGTCTGCTCTGAATCTGGGCTCTAGGAGTTACTGATTTATAGGAAAAGGGCTTTCAGTAGGGTAGAAGGACAGTTCTTTTTCTTCAGTCCATCAGACCCCTTCCCTGAAAGGACCCCAATCCCAGAGACACCATGTGCTGTGTTTTTCCAGTGGAACTTCTCTTCCCTGTGTAAGGGAGGATGTAAATACAGCCAGCAGGGCCCTGGAAGGGAATGGAGCACGTTTTTGATGTGCACTTCCCTTCCTTCCTCTCTTGGGCTTTCCATGTGGGTCACTGCTCAGGCACAGGTGTCACCTCTGCTTGTGGAAACACCTGAAGCTGTGCTCAGAGCCATCAGCATGAGCTTCTGTCAGGGCAAAAACTGCAGAACCAGGGCTGAAATTCCACAGCCCCCCAGCTCATGCTCTGAAAACACAAATCACAACTAAAACGTCTCTTTGTAAAATCTTTTAAAGCCATTTGTTGCATTTTGAAAATGTTTTTTGTAGATTAATACCAATATACGGAGTTTTTTGCAAAAGATTTGTTAGTATTTGAGCTCGGGTAGAAAATGTTTGGTTGTTTTGTTGATCAAGCTCTTCCACTGGAGAAAGCTGCTAATCTTAGCTGGTTTGTAGGGTTTTTTTCAGAAACAATAACTGCCAGCTAAGCACTTACACATGCCTGTGGATTACAGGCTCCTGTAGTTCAAAAGAACAACGATTCCTGTTTATTCAAAACCCCCTCGTATCAACCTAACGCTGTTAGACAATTTTGTTGTGCAGGGGATGATTTCAGCAGGTGATTTTAATAGAACATGCATGTGTGCATCAAACTTCCCCTGGAAATCAAATGCTCTTATTTTAGGTTTGCTTTATTATAGCCCAGTGGTTCTTGTAGCAAGCTTTACTGCACAGCCATCATAGTATGATAAACAACTGAAAGCATCAAAAAGAAAAATGGAAAAAATACCGAATGAAATGAAATTCAAAATGGACAAAGCCGAAGCTAAAACGAGGGGGGAATGGTTTTGTAGAGATAAAATAATAAACAAAAAAAATGATTTTGTGCTACTTTGATGTACAGTAAAACAAAATAACACTAGCACGGTGTGAAAAATGAACAGGTTAATGGTGTCTCTGTGGAGTGCTGCTGGAAGTTGTCTTCATTTAAATGCAGAGTTTGTCGTGCCTTGATGGAGGGCTTTGCCACTGTAACTTGATAGAGTGAAGTTTAACTTAAATTTCTTTGTGAACTAGAAGTCATTTTGGAAATGCTTTCTATTCAAACCTCATTCATTGTTGCAGCTTAGTTATTTTATACAGAGTTTCACTCTATGTTGTCAAAAGCTCTATTATTCAACAGAGTAAAATCTGTGATGACCGAAGAGAAGCAGCAATTCTTTTCCAAACATGAGAAGGTTGCATTTTTATTAGATGGCTTGAGGAAGAGTCAGTTCAAATGGTTTTTTGGCCTGTAAATCTGTGTTATGATGGCAGGGGAGGATGGGGACGTGTACACACACTGATGTGAGGGGTGAAGGTGATAGTTGAGAACAAGAGTTCAATGGAACCGGTATGTGAAGGGACCTCTGGCATATTAGATTTAAATCTGCAGCCATAATTCATAAACTGGTGAGTTTTTTGGCAGGTTGGGCTAACACTTGGTTTAATCTATAAGAGTTAAACCCACCAGTCAGTCTGTGAAGGTACGTGGTGAGTGTTGCAAAGCTCAGGGTTAAGTTAATGCTGCCCTTCAGAAGGAGGCAGGTACCTGCCATGGTCCAGAGCAAGGTTTGAGGTGATGTCTCATTCAGGGTTTCAACTCCTCCTCGGGCGTCACAGCCTGTAATTTTCTGTGTTTCAGGTGCACAGGAGAGACTTTGGAGCAATCACTGCTATAACCCCTCTCCACCAAGCACCTGTGAGGTCATGGAAAACCTTATTCCTGGCTCATGTGAAACCTATGCAGTTCTTCTGTATTTAATTAAGTGATTTTCCTTTTTTTTTTTCCCCTAGGCAAAAAAAAAACAAAAAAAACAACAACTATTTTTGCTTATCACTGATGGTTCATGTATTTTATACACATTGATGGTGTGTGTAGTAAGCAGATGTTTCACAAAGAAAAACTTGTTTTCATTTCTGCTCTTGTCCCCCCAGCTCCCGCCCAGGAAGACCCCCCAAGCGCTCCCTGGGAGTGGCGATCCAGGAAAATGCAAGGCTGCTGCCCCATGGAGTTCCAGG
This sequence comes from Horornis vulcanius, assembly GCA_013401035.1. Taxonomy (NCBI): domain Eukaryota; kingdom Metazoa; phylum Chordata; class Aves; order Passeriformes; family Scotocercidae; genus Horornis; species Horornis vulcanius. Next base: position 11,103 of record VZUA01016108.1, read on the forward strand.
CCTCTTATCACCAGGGCTTATCTCTCCGACAGGTAATAAAATCCATCAGATGATCAGCCTCATCTCTTCATACTGCACAGCAGTTAAAATAAACTAATATTGATCTAACTGCCTTGTCCTTCAGGGCTTTTGCAGGCTTTACCAGAGGTTACATTATTGGTTTTTTTTTTTCTTTGAGTGTTCATGAAAACTCTGTTTTGCTGCTGCAGTGACTGAAATCTAATGGATTTGTAATTTAGTTCTTTATTAATTGTAATTTCCTTACAGGAAATTCCATTAAATGTGTTATTTTAGTAAAAGCAAGGAAAAAAAACAACAACCTGAGAAGCTGAACTATTGTCTGGGAGGCCTGTAAGAGGCATTTCTTCCTTTGAAATGCGTGTGTGTTTTAGTTCTCGTGGGATCTGAGTAGCGCCACTACTGCCTGATGTATTGTAACCCCATTAATGTGTGCTGGGGAGAGACAGAGATGCTTGTAGGAATTGCAGAAGAAACAGTTGAAAAGCAGATAAGTCCACATTGCCACAGTGCATTGTGCTTTAATAATCTGCTTTCAGTATCATAAAGTGAAAAATCTAGCATGAAAATATGTGGAATTATAAACATAATTTAATGTGTAGTATTTAATTTCACTTCATTAATTTATTAATAGAGTTTAAATTAAATCTTCTGCTGTCCTGATGAGCATTTTAATTTTTTATTAATTGCTGTATGCTAAAGGTAAGTTGGTTTTCATAATAAAGCTATCTTCACAGGCTGTATTCATGAACGTAATTACTTAAGTATTCAACAGGCTTAGCAGTTTTAGGATTGCTGTCAAAGTCCAGTGTAAATAAACTGTAACTCACTAATAACCAAACATAGTGAAGTGTTTAGGAGAATATAAAGTCGTAGAATATGTAGCAGGAAAAGCAGAATTAAAAAAGATCCTTGCTGGGAGTAGAGTGCCATCCCTTCTCATCTCACAGATCATTCTGTTTGCAGAACCTGTGCACTGCAACCAAGTGACACAGCAAGAGCTTCAATCGCCCTGCAGCTCCAGGTGTCCCAAGGAACCAATACCTTCCCTGTGGAAGGGGGGAAAGAACATTCCTAAACAATATTTGCAGCAGCCTTAGCTGGAGCAGTTAACAAAATATGAAGGCACTTGGGCAGGGCCACCTGCCACGGTTGGGCTGCTGCAGCTTCATGCACTGCTCACATTTGTGACAGGGATGCAGAACTGTGATTTCCCTCCTATAGTTTATAAATGAGAGGTTTTTTTAGTATCTCTGTTGTGTTCTCAGCTCAGGAATTTCATGGATTCTTGTTTCATTTCTGTTTCTACTGATAGATAGGAAAGCATAAGAGCCTCTTGCATTGATAAGTTCTCTGAAATCCAGAATATTCCATGTTACTTTTCCACTGTGCATGTGTCTGTTTGCAAATAGGACACCAAATCACACAGACTGCCATGTTGCTTCAAACTGAGAAATATTTTAGGATGCGACGTGTTGGGGATGCACAGTAAAGTACCACAGACACATTCTGTGTCTCAGGATATTTTGAGTAGCACACAGTTTGAGTAGAAGATTATTACGTTGAATTTCTAGGCTGCTGGGAGTTGTCTGGAGCCTGAAGTGTGAGTGGGCTCCATCCCCTGTATTTAGCACACAGTGGGGAGGGGTGTCTTGGGGGTGTCTGTCAGGGCAGCCACCTCCCTGACCTTGGGAAAATCTTGGGGAGTCCCAAACAATGTTCCTGGAGCAGCTGAGGAGGGTTTGGGAGCAGCTTGGAGTGGGCAAATGCCCATTTTAGAGCGTGGTGGTGTCACCAGGGGCTGCAGACACAGGGGGTCTGAGGTGACCCCAACACCAGCAGGACAGCTCCTGAGCCCTGTCACTCAGGGCCACAGCTCCCCAGGGGCTCCTGGGGCTTACCTTGTTCCTAGGGAAAGGACAGGGTAAGAGGTGGGAGAGTTTCTGAGCGAGCAAAGATGCCAGAAGAGCCTCTTGTAAACCCCGTGGGGATCTGAGCTGTTCTGGCTGTCAGTGGAACACCCCAGATGTGAAGCCCCATTGGCTTCATTTTTACCTCCTTGCTCTCAAATTACTGATTGCTTTACTCTGGATACCTGCAATACTTTAGGATTGCGTTCTTTCCTTTGGCTGAAATAAGAACAAAATGGTTTTTAACACTTGTCACAGAACAGAGGTTTTTCTTCCAAATGGTGGGCAAAAGACTGGAATGAAAGCTGCTCCTAGTTCCCATGGGTATCTTTGGATGGCTGTGGGAGGGGAGCAGGACCAGGACTGGGGAGGTTTTGCAGCATGGGAGGGTTGGATCCATCCCTTCCAGAAGAATAGAAGTTGATAGGAAGGCAAGACAGAGTTTTTACATCTTGAGGACTTCTTTGGTTACCTGTCCCCTCTAACTGCAGTGTAATTGCCCGAAGCATTTCCTCTGGCTATCTTCTTGTCCTTGAAAATCCTTGCGTCTGATCTTGCCCAGTCTTCCTACAGCACAGATAGGCAGATGCTAATGTTAGTCTGCCTGCATTATTCTAAGAAAAAAAAAACTAAAAACAAACAAACAAACAAACAAACAAACAAAAAAAAAACCTAAAAAAAAAACCAANTCACTCTTCCTATGTGGCTCTGTCATTTGGTGTGTCCAGCTTAGCATCTGAGTTGTTTTCTTCATTTTAGTAACAGGCTCCACATCAGCAAATGCAGCATGATTCATCCAGCTTTGCATTTTTTCATTTTTACGTCCTCTTCAGCCTGCTTGTCAAGTTAAAGAGGAGGCAGAGGCGTCCAGGCTGGCTCTTGGTTAGATGGATGGGTCTGGAGAAGTCGCAGTTGTGGCTGCAGAGCTGGCAGCTCTGTCTGGAGGGGGTATTACAGAGTGATGATTAGTAACTTCCTGCAGACTCAGACGAGCCATCTGTGTTTCCACTCCTTGAAATGTGCTGTTATTTTCATCACCCATTTGGTTTGTGTCAGCTCAGTTTACATGGTCATTTTCACATAATAAACAGGTAGTTAAATTAGGCACACTGCTTTTCCCAGTGTGGAGGGTATTTTTTTGACCTCTTGGCACAGCGAGCTCCATCCACTCTTAGACCTAAATAACGTGTGAAGGAACTGCTAGTGAAGCCTCGACCTTTTAAAGTGTTTGTAGGTACTTTCCACCTTGAGGGAATGGGAGTATTTGCGTTACATTTGGGTTACTGCTGTGGCTGGAAAGATGAGGTGGTGTCTGTGGGATGCAGACCCCTGGGAAGAGCTGTGGAAGCAGCACAGGAACCGTGCCCTGACTGCATCCTTCAGGAGCTAATGTTAAGTGCTGTCCATTTCATGTTAGCCTAGGAGAAAGTGTTTTCCTTTTTGTATTGGTGTAGGAAATGTGGGAATCAGTGTGGTGCCCCTGCCTGCTGTGAGGGCAAAGCTAAAAACCTGCTTGTCACAGAGGGATAGTCGTCAAAGACTCAGTCCTTACAACAGTGCCATGGGATGAAGTGACATGAACAACAAAGAGGCTTTATCTCCATTAATGTACAAGTCTTTATCATCAGTGTATCTTACCAGGACAGCTGGGACTTATCCCTGGAATACATTCTCAGGGAAGTTTTGGGGTCTGAAGCAGTAGTTTGTTGTGTGGAGAGAAGCTGAAATCTGTTACATGATTGAAGCCAATGGTTCAGCAAACTGTTCATATGGAATGAAGCTGAAACAGTAGTTCAATCTTTTGATAGTTATCTATGCAACTCCAGTTCTCCTACCCTTCCTCTACATTGTCCTCAGAAAAGGTTAGGAAACCATTCTGCCTTCATTGCATTTTTTCTTTATTCAGTCTGTAGAATAGCTGCTGTTATTTCAATGAAAACATTTTGGGGGTTACTTCATTTTGTCTTCAAGGTACGGGAGAGGGGGCTCATCCTGCCACTATAACTTTGTGAGGTGGTGGTACAGGGCACACAGCAGCTGTGTGGGGCAGTTTTTGAGGCAGTAGGATGGGATCTCTCTGAATGCCCATGGGCTGGGTCCTGCAGCTGGAGCTGGCAGTCCTGGGGAGGGTGGGTGTCAGGGTGATGGGCATGAGCCTGTTTGAAACATCCCTGTTGGCATTGTCTGGGCTGTGCTACCTGGAGCCGTGGCCACCTGGCAGGGCTGGAAGGGCACAGCTGGGAAGTCAGCAGAGGGATCACAGTGAGGTTTTAGGACTGGGAGCTGCTGAGGGCTCAGCCCAGGGATGGCAGGAAGCCTGGCTGGCGGGGGAATGTGTGAGAAGAGGAAAAAAAGGCATTTTCAAGTGGGTACTCAGACAGAAGCAAAGCACCTGCATTGCCAATGTGTAAGATAAACTGCTGTTTTCGTTATCAGCTATATTAGTTCCACTCCTCTTGAAATGATTCTTCTTTTATTTCATAAGCAGTTAAAATAGACACTTTGTCTAGAGTTTTTCAAAATGCAGTATTTAAAATATTGACTCATTTGTACAGATACAAATACTTTTTTCAGAACAGTTTTGTCTTATTAATAGTTAAAAGAATCTGTTGTGAACTTAATAGTTCCAGGTAATTAATAATTCAGTGGAGTTAATATTTTAATAGCAGCACCAAGTCACATCATTGTGGGACTCAAATAGAGCAGCTCACAGTATATGGTAACTTCATGTCTTCTTTCAGTTCAGCAGCAACAGCAGCAGCAACTTAGTCCTTATTCAGAAAAGGATTTGCTGCAGTCTTTGGGCATTTTGATGTGATATCTCCCTGTTAGAGGAGTTAAGGAGATTGGAGGCTTTTGGTGTCTCTGGTGCCCAGTTGTGTTTATCAAGGTGGGCACACATCAGCCAGAACAGCCTGTGGCAGCTCCTGCTGCCAATGATGCCGCAGACACTCTCCTCACTTCCAGCATATAACTGAACATTTCTGTGTGTTTACATGCCATTTCTGTGGCTCATTTTGCTGTTTGCAATTACGCTTTTTTTTGGTATTTTTCAGTTGTCGTAGGTGACATTCGAAAGTTCCATTTATAATGAGAAACATATGCAGGACTTGGTCATTGTTGGCATTACCTGGCTTGGTAGAAATTATTATTTTTAATCAAAGGCAAGCACACTGATTAAGGATGCCACTACACTCCTCTGCCTATGGGGAACGTTAACAGTTTATAAATTGTTCTTGGTGACAATTCAGTAGTGAATTACTTTGATATATATGGCTAATAAATTAATATGATTAAGTTAATGAGTAGTACAAGTGTTGCCAAACTCCACTTGTCGGGCTTTTAATGCTGCTCCACATTTGCAGCTCGAGCTTCCCCCTGTGGTGAGAGGATCAGTGCTACCTACGCACTGTCATTGTGATAAATGGCATATCCCACAGTGCCCTGCACTCCATCTGCTGTGTCCCCAAAATGAGAAATATTTTATACAAATCACACACTCAGAAGCTCAAAGGACTGTGGAAAGATCTATTTTTTCAAACAATAATAAAAATGCATACGTCTCTTTAGCAAGTCTTCATTTTTACTGTCATAATGAATGCAGATAGATTTGGGAAATGAAAGCTCGTGTGAGTAACATAGGAAAGTTATCCCCACTACAGAGTAAAGCTGACAAATAAGTTACATGTGCGCTCTTTCATTTTATCATGAAATGTTCTTAGATAAAAAATGATGTTAGAACATCTATTTAACTGGATTTTAAAATTAAAGACCATGTGTGCAGCATGATTGAGTACCACCCATCTCATGCCAGCAGATTTCTGTGCTGAAGGGAGCCTGAATTGGAGTGAATGAGGAATGCAGGATCATATCATTACTCTTTTAATACAGCCATTCAGTGGAGTTCAGATAATCTGAGAACTATACTTGGTGACTGTGAGTCACTCAGTTCCCCTCTTTCCTTTTCTGTTTTAATATTATCTTTCTTTAAGGATCCATTTTCTGTGTCTGCTCTGTCGAGTGGGACATTACGTTTTTGACAAATGAATAGCTAAAGCTGTGGGGATTTTGCTGAATGGTTAACCATGTTGGAAATTTAATTTACACTTAGTCTCAGCTACTAATTAGTGTCCGAGAAGTGTGAAACTCAACAATATAC
>VZUA01016108.1:21497-37610 GCA_013401035.1 Horornis vulcanius
CTTTTATGGTTGCACAAGGAAAAAGGCAAATGTGCAGCGTAGCTGGATCTCACATGAGCAAGAAGCCTGGTCCTGGTCCTGGTGCTGCACTTGGTTTGGCCCTGGCAGTCACAGAGCAGGTGACTTCATTACACTGAAATCAGGCAGAAAATGTCCTTTTCTGGCCATTCGAGTGAATCAGTCAAATTATCGAGTGGCAAAACTAATTCTATGCCTTGGGCCATCAGAGCTGCCACTTCCTATAAGTCAAACCTTCCCTTAGTGTGAAATTGTTTTTTATTTTATTCTCTTTCATTTATTATGCTTATTTCAGCTAATCCACTCTGTGAATGTGAATTACCCAGCACACCAAAGCTGTTTCAGATGTGCAGCCTTCTCATGCCTTGCTGGTGAAACAGAATTGGTTTCTTTTTAAGGAACTCCTCATCTGTTATGATCGATACATTTAAAGTAATAGTTCACTTTTTCAGATGAGAACCCAAATGAGGAGAAGAGTTTGAATATGGTATTAAATTAACTAGAACTGCATATGGCTGAGCTCTTGTTTTAAAAGCACTTACAATTCAGAAGGGTCACATTTCTAAGAACTAGAAATATATCTACAGTGAATTGTAGGCCATTAAGTACTAGGTAATTTGAATGACTTTGACAGAAAAAATACTCCTTTGGAAAGCGCTGAATATTGTTTTCCATCAGTAAAATATTGCCTTCAGTTTCTGTCAGAAACAGAGCTGAGATCTGCTGAGAGCACTCATACAGGTGATACACCCTAGGCAGTAATCGGGTGTATAATTCTGTCCAAATGGCAATCCCTCATCTGCCTGAGTCATCTAGTACATAGCATTAACATCTTCCAATAAAAGAAGAGCAAAACATATGGAGGCTTTTATTTCAAGCGAAGAAAAATCAAAAAGAATAATGAGGATAAAAAGTAAAGTGCCTGTGGTGATGGGCAAGGCAAGTTACAGGGGAGTTGCTACAGCAGAGTGCTTCAGAACAGTAAAGCAAAAACAGCCTGAAGGCACCTCTCATAGGCATCCAAATATAGGCTTCCTATATGTGTGCAGGACAAAACTGGGAGATGTACATATATCAGATGCTAAAACAAAGAGGCATCATGCAGGAGAGACCAGGGAGATTGCTTTAACTCCTGGGTACACACAGAGCTTGGAGCTGAGGAGGAGGGAAAAAGAAAGGGAAGTTGAAAGGCTCATACTGTGATTAAGATGGATGCGTTGCTGACAGTGTCAGAGCAACAGCTGCTAAATCTAGGAGGCACATGAAAGAGCCTCTCCATTTTGTTAGGTATGGAAGTCAATAGGTTATGTGGGCTAAGAACACCCTATTATTCAAATTCAGCTGACCCAGAAAACTTTGCCATCTCGCAGTGGCAATTCGGAGGACTCTGCCCTGGGGGGTTTAGCACTTCCCTTGTCCTGTGGAATCCTGTGTAATATATGTATATATTGATCTCAAGGTTTGTTTTTTTTTTCCTGAAATTCATTAGATTAGTCAGTGTAGAGCTTCAGAAGGCTATTTTGTGCTTGTAGCTGGGTTGGATTGCTGAAAACTGGTCAGCAGAATCTCTTATTCAAACCTATTAAACGTCAAGAAAATGCACCATGAATTGTTTTGGCCATCCTGTTTTGGAACTGGTTCATTACAAATTTTAATTACAGATAATATTTCTTCAGAGAAGCTTATCAGTCCACATTAGCTAAGCATGAGTCCTAATCCTGTTGAGAATTTGTGTTCCTTTATGGGAAGTTTTCACTGTAGATTGCACTCAGGAAAATATCCCAGAAGAGTTGTTTTGCCCATTGATATGGACACATCCTTCCCTTCCTGTTGTGTCTCTCCTGATCTCCATTTTTCTCTTGCACCATATGACTTTTTATTTTTTTGCCCTTGACTTTTATGTCTGCACCACAATTTGTGTTGACCTTGAGGTTGCCCTCAATTAGCTGAGCCATTCCCATACCATGGCCCACCCCAAGATCCTCCGCACCCAGCTCCTGATTGGAAAAGCAGAGCCATCCTAGAAACTGCTCCATGATCATTTTTCTTTTCCTTTCAAGGTAGTGTGTATTTCCAGGCAATAAAGAGAGTAATACAAAAGAGATAGAAGAAGGAAGCAGTAAATCCTGGGGTCATTTTGGGTGGGTTTCTGGTGCTCAAACCAGTCCTGTCTGTGCCACCTGCTAAAAGAGGAGGATTGGGAAAGGTTGGGATGAGAGAGAAAGTTCAACAAAGCTCTGGAGATCTGGAGGTTGTCTGCCAGGATCAGGAATTTGAGGAGAAATGGTCAGAGAGATGTTCAGATTCTGATCTCTGAGGAGCACTTCCCCAAAGCTGTATTTGTGTGATGCCCCTGTAGAACCTCTGTGCTGATACAGTGAAAATGATGCTCAGATCAAAATAGCTTAGGAGACAGTAAAATATGGCTCTGTTTTGGGATTTGCTACCTGCATATTTTTCAAGGCTAAGATGATTAGGCACTGTGTTAATTGAGGAACTAGCTGGTCTTGGTACCAAGCTAATTTTTTGTTTCCGTGTTCCATAGCTTAAGAAAGACTTACTGGTCTCCAAATAATGGGTGAACTGTGGCATCTAACATGAGTTATCACTCATGTATTTTTGCTAGGTGATAGCCAGTAATAAAACTGCAAAACTTGCATCCTCTGCATCATCGAAGCGTGGTCTTACACATCTGTGAAGTTATAAATGGAAATTTTGCAATTTTTGTATTTTCTGGGATGCCATTCAGCTGTGTTTAGGGGAGCAGTTAAATATTGTAGTGAAATTATTTCTCGCAAATATAACACATTCATAACCATCCCTTATAAAATGTGCTCAAGAAACTGAATGCTTCAGCCTCACCTTTAATTTTTCTTCAACTTTATGCATGTTTATTTTACAGAATGAAATAAATTTGGTTTGTGTAAGAGGAGTTATCCTGTATCTAAAAGGAATTTGCAAGTTTCATTTCATCAAGTGGTTGGGATAAAACTTCCTCTTAGTTTGTATATTAAATCTCTGATTAAAAATGAAACTTCTTCTGAACTGCAGAATGTATACAATATTGGTTGATCTTGGTTTAACTTTGACTCTGAAGATTAATGAGTTAAATTGTTGAGATGGAGTAAGTTGACACTGATCTTGCCAGACTTATAACCATGTTAGTATTTATTTCAGGTGGATCAGTCTGTGTTTGCCCATTTCTGCACATTTGGAAGAAATACTAGGAGCTGCTGATTTTTTCCTGGTTGGGTCATTTTCTGGTAGAGGGTGAACTTGTGTGTGGCTAAATGTTCCTTCAATGCCTCCTGCATTCATGTGAATGTGCACTGAAGTGTCTTATTTTGTCTATTTCCTTTTCATTCCTTGCTGGGAATTTCACTGGAGACAATTAGCTGTGCAAGGTTTGTACTAATCAGATTAACTCCTGATTTTCCTTTAGATAGGAGTGTCTTGGTTTCTCAGTTTGAGACATTCATTGTGTTCTATGACAAACAACATCTTTGAGTGAAAGGGAATTGAAATATCTTCTCTGGGTTACTTATAATTTTACTTAATGGATGAAGGAAGATGAAAGGCAGCCTCTTCCCCAGGGTTAGTTAACATTGGAACTTGAACCTAATTAAGGGACTTGAGATTTACTTATTGTTTTTTAAATAGTTTCAAAAAGTGAGAATATTTAAGGCACTCCCAGTGCCTGGCTCCTGGGGCGGGGATGGTCTGGAGATTCACTGGGCATCTTCTGGTGCCATTTCTGTGTGTCTGGGTCCTGACTGGCAGCTGTCTGTCATCCTGCTTCCACTCCTCCAAAATGATGCCAGCAGCTGGGTTATGCCACGTGGGGACTGACGAGGTTGATTAGTCAATAGATATGAAATATTTAGATGGTGGAAGAATGTGTGTAGTACAGCGAGGCCATGATTATTAGTCATGTCTTTAAAAAATCTTGAACTTGCAATTTCAGGTCATTCCGCCCACAGGAGAAGAGTGAGAGCAGATTTTTGCAGTGAAGTTGCAGAGAACTGTGGTAGATAATTTGCAGTCCCTCAACATTTGTATTCTATTTGGGATGTCACTTCCAGTAAGCTTTTTAGAAATATAGTGGTGCAAATGGAAAAGTTTCAGCAAATATTAAACGTAACAATGAAGACTTTTGTTCTTCATTAAACCATTTCTTGATGTTTCCTGATAGATTTTCATCTAAACACTTGCTAATCCCAGAGCTCTGACAGGCAAGGCCTGCTGAATTAGGCCAACTTCTGCTACAAATAGCTGCTGCACATGAAACAGTAATCATTGCTTTCCAGTCTATTATTAGATTGACTTCATAGGGATTGCTTTTTTCTCCTGTGAGTTGATGCATAAATGACATGCTTTACCCTCCAATAAATCTAACAGCAGAGTGGCTCTGACATGATGTTCATACCCCTTAGTCCCATGACAGATTATTTTTGATGGCTGCAGAAGTCTACGGCAGCTTGAAACCATTAGAATTTAAAGGCATCATTGAAATTTTACAGCGTACCTGCCTCAGACACAACAGGGCTGGGGCTGCGGCGCGCCGCTGTCACCGCCTGTCACGGGAGCCCTTCCTGCCTGTGCTGATCCCCAGCTGTCCTGGAGAGGGGGAAGCTCTCCTACAGCTCCTCAGAGAACGTGTCCTTCCGTGCATCCTCTCACTGTGCCCGAAACTCCACCTGGGGACAGTCCTAGAACACGGGGAGGGTGTGTGGCGCGGACAGGACTTGAGTACGTGGATGAATGTGCTGAGAGCATTTGAACCTCTCGTTCTTGTTACCCTCTTTAAGCATTTTTATATTGTTAGTGGTTCTTTTATTCCCAGCTTCTCAATATTGTTAAGTCTGGTTTTAGCAGCAAATACATGCTTTTAATACAGTTCTTTTTTTCCAGATTTAAGAACTTTGTGGTTTTTTTTCCTGATGAGACACAAATTAGGTTGCGAAGCTCAGGACTCCTCAAATCCAGCGTGTTTACTGCTATTTGTATCTCATGTGAATGAGATAAGCTGGTTCCAAGCTGTGATTAGCTTTTGTTTCATACATCTGTCTAAAATTTGCTGCTTTTAGACACAAGAATCACAACTATAAAATTGCTGTCTGACTTAGGTGGAAGATCTGTGCTGATTTCCATTGATTTGTGTGTCTGTTTGTATGTACCTAAAAAGCATCATACCCAATTGAGCTCTATAGTTTCCCATAAATCTCTCAATAGGTTTCACTTCTCTGAAGTTTCTGAGAAAAGAAATGAAACCTTTTCCATCTTAACAGCTCTGGTTTTGTATTCTGGACAGAGTGATTGAACCTGCTCGTGTTCTTAACTTCTGTCCTGTAATAGCTATGTCAGGCAGATTGGTATGGAATAGAGAGCTAATCTTAACACAGATCTGCTGTGGTCTGACAGGTTTATATTTGACAAATATCCTTTTTAGGGAATGCCATCATGAAGTATAAGACACAAAGATACTACAATTGGTACATATTGCAGATAGATAAATAGGAGATTCTTCAAAGAAATCGTTCAGATATTTGCTTTAATTAGGTTGCTCTCTTTCCTTTAAAAAATCAACAGAGAGATGTTTAAAAGTTACATGGGGTGAATCCCTTAGTAAGGTGGGTTTCGAAATGGGTTCTAGTTCTGCTCTGTTGTGGTCACAGGCTCCCTTTTTCGGAGCATTCTTTATTGTAAGTGTCCTTTCTTGTTTGAGAACATAGAATATGAGGTGACAAAAAAGATTTCTTTGTGGAAATCTCAAGCTCTATGGATTTATATATCAGTGTGCTTATATTGCAGTCTTTCTGGAAATAAAACTAATTTTTTTAGGGTAAAATACCTATGCCTTAAGAGGAGGATAATTGAAAAAAAGATATTGAGAAGGTATTTGGAGTTTCCAAACATGAACTTCAGCTACTGAACCTCAAACATTAAAAGCTGTGCTCATTAGATCAGGGAAGAGAATTAATACTTTATGTACTCAAGTAGGTATTGAAGTTGGTCTTATTAGAACACCTTGAAATTTGATTTCAGGTGTTTAAAGCATTCTTGGACAGGCTTTGAGTGACAAACAGTGTCTTCTCTTTGACACTGTTCACTTGAATTACCTGAGCTGCTTGAGCTCAGTGTTGTTGTTGGTCATTGTTGGGACAGTCCTGCAGGAAAGGCTGAGTGGGTTTTATGGGGCTGGGCTCATTCATGTCTGCAGCAGTGTCCTCTGTTCCTTCTCTCAGTGTGGATATTCCTACATATTTTGTGATCTTTAGTGTTACAAATGATGATGAAATGGTGATCACTTGGACTCTGTCTCACAGAACCTTCTGCAGATGAAGTGAAAACTGTTGACAACACAGGGAACCATACAATTTCAGTATTAGGCCATTTTTCTTCTGACTGGAAGAGTCAGAAGTGAAGGGACCCAAGGATTAATCCACTGTTTATTATCCATACGTAACTTCACAACATGTGGATTAAATCTTCCCTGCACCTGTAGTATATAACATTTTCCTCATGCTGTAGACTAATACCTTAACTAATACCACCTCAGCTTTCTGGTGGTTTCAAAGACATGAAAAACCACAGTCAGGATGAAAGCATTTTATTGTTTGTAATTTTTAGTGTAGTGCATATTAAATGTAATAACCGATGAATTTAGGAGGATAATCTATTACCATATGCAAGAACCATGCTCCATAAGTTATACACATCTTTAGGAACTGTTAACTTTTATAGAATTTGCTGCAACAAATCATCCTGGGAATGCTGTGTACTTGTGTTTTCAATTGAGGCGCTAACATTTGGTTGAAGTATCTTCTGTACTTCTATCATCTCATAATTTCCTTCAGAGCAACGAGAGAACAATCTGCATGTTGGGTGGGAGGATGAGGGAATGCTAATTGAAACCATGTAATAAAAAGGTAATTTAGCAAAACTATTAGTTTTTGGTTTTTTACTATTTTAAACCTATTATTTTTAAAATTACATCTGTATTAAAAAGGCTGTAAAACTCCACTCCATGTCAGCACATTGCATCTTAGTTCTCATTTTCCTTTGCATGAATAGTAAAATCTTTATAAATTAAGAACCAAAATTAATTGAGTAAACTTCAGCTGAACATTTTTATGTTAATGTTGGGATTAAAAAAAGACATATTACAGACTTCTTGAAGAACATTTAATGGTTTCTAACATTGACCACACCTCAAACGCAGTACAGGATCGAAGTGCTGATGGAGGGAAACAAACCTCAAGAACAAAAGTTAATTGGGTTGTGTGTTTATGATCGTTTTTAGGCTGTGATGGAGTTGCTTACACCCATATCTGTTGCTAGGTCAATGGCTGTTGTTTTCCAGCCACAGCCATTATCAGAAAATGTTCTTTTCAGCCAGTGGGTTGCACAGTTCAGCACCCAGAGATGGGGCTGTGGATTGACCCAGGTAACTTTCCTGGGTCACTTTTGAGCTGAATTTTGTCTTCCATGTCTTGTTCCTACAAATCCTTCGTGAGGAGGGAATTCATATTACAGAGAGCACAATACAGGGGGCCTGGTGAGTGGGGTGAGCAGTGCTGAGACTGAGCAGGGGAACAGAGAGCTCAGAGACCACCTGGCCCTTTTCTGAGCCTGCTGGGCCCTTGTGATTGTGTGGTTTTGTGTGAATTTGAGTGTTTGTGTGTGTTTGTGTGCACTCCCAGGGTTGGGGCAGTGTTGACCCAGCTTTTCCCTTTGCTCTCACTCATAAATGCTGGGATTACCTGGGCGATTGTTTCCTCAGAATGCCATAATGTAATCTCAAACCTAATACTCCAACAACCATGCACTAATTAAAACTGCAATTATATTTTTGCTCAAACAAAACGACTTAATAAACATTATCACAAACTGTTTACCCTTCCCAAAAACAATTTATGCTCACTAATACAATTTCCCATTAAAACTGCTGCCAGGTAAATTAAAAACTCTTGAAATAGTAAGTAAGTGGGAAATTAATTCAACAGTTTAATCTAGAGCTAATAACAGTTGCAAGCTCAGAAAAAGATTGCTACAGCAGGGAGTTAATTAACAGCTTATTCCCCATTTGATAAAAGTAATCCACTCTAATTCCAGTGTAATTTACCTCAATGTAATATAAAACCACAAGCTGCTTCTGGTGCTGGTAATTATTAGCCTTGTCCTGTGGCCACACTGACAATAAAATTCAGCAGTATCTTAATAATAAGAGGCAGTCTGCTAAATGCCCACAATTAAAGATTGGAATGGAATCTTGAAGCTGCAACAATCATCTGTAAAGCTAGAGGTACTGGAGGTAGAGTTGTGACAACCTCCAGTTGCTGTTTCTCCTCCTCCCCAAGGTTTGCCTTTCCTAGCCCAGGTTGTTTTCCTGCATGAAGTTCTGGCTCATAAATGCACCGAGGTACAGGGAGCAAACAGGGCTTGTGTAATTTCCAAGTGGAACACAAAGTGTGGAGCTCTTGACCTGGAATACCACACAGGGTTCATAAATGCAGGGTGGGTCTTTTGACCTCCATTATAATGAAATTGGTTTTCCTTCCTTTTCTCTTTTTGTGGGGTTAAAATCAAAGATCAGATTTTATTTATATATATATAGATACATACACACACATATATATGCATACAGAAACATATATGCAAATACTAGTCTGTACAAATGCATGAGAAATAAGTTCTATTACAAATATTCTTGCTTGATCCTAGTATAGTATTTTCTGATACTAATTTTGAATTTCTCTTGAGCAATTGTGGCAGTCTGTCAGCAAACTCAGACTTGATAATTAAGTATTTCCAGGTTTGCTTAATTTGGTTTCTGACTGTTGGGCAGTCTCCCGGCTCACTTTATGATGTGTTCTTAGCACTTTCCCATTGTCACTGATTTAGGGATGTCATGATAAGGGTAACGACAAGTTAGTGCACTGTAATCACAATTCAACTTAAGTACCTGAAATTAAGTGACCTATTTTTTCATGTAAATACTCATACTTGAAACAAAAAAAAATGTGGTGTTATTTTAACCTGGTGGTTATTATCAAAGGGTGAGTTTGATTTTCTGCTGTCGCCTAAAACATTTGTTTATCTTACTTGCATACTTGATGAACTTCCTTCTGGGAAAGGAAAATGAATGCCTGGGACATGCTCATTGGATGGCAGTTGCCAAACAAATACATCTGAAGTTATAATTGTAGGGATTTTTTAATTGTAGGTAAATTTTTTAATCCTAAGCAGAGGAAGGATTAAGTTTGAAGGTTGACTTTGAGAAGACAAAGCGCAAGTTCTGGGACTGTGCTCTCCTGTCATGAAACAGTGTCAGAGCTGGTGATAAAGATGAAGACAGTGACTGCAGTGATGCCTCAGTTACAGGGATAGTGTTCTTTCCCATGTTCCACAAGAAATCTGCATTTTCTTGGTGTAGTGCAGAGACAGATGTTTAGAACTGAATTAGTGCTTTTAGCACAGGTGAGGTCTGGTAGAACACTCCCCGTACTCTTGTTTTTCTGTTAGTGCTCATTAGCTAAACCAGTGTGCTTTTTTCTGCATAAATGTGTATAATATGAATAGTGCTGATTTTTAGTTTGACTGGGTAATCAGCCCAGGGAGTGTTTTCCTGAGGCGAGCTGGGCTGTCTGCAGCCAGACCCCGACTGCAGCTGTGTGGGAGGGATGTGTGACCGCTGGAGCTCCCAGTGGGCTGAAATCCCCATCCTTGCACATCCCCAGGCTCATCTGGACAGTGTCCTGGGAAATCTGCTCCAGGTGATCCTTTCTCAAAAGGGAGAGTTGGGCTTACCTGATCTCCAGAGGTCCTGTCCAACTTCAGCCCTTCAGTGGATTTCCTGTGGTGCTGTAATTTCTTAATCTATTGGTAATTTATCATTTTAAGGTTTCTCTTTCAGGCTTTTTCCATCAAACAAGGTATGAACTGTTTACTTAAAGAAACAGAAGAGAGGAGTAGACCGAACATGTGAAATGGGAGTTTTTTATTTCTGATAGAAGAGTTCATATGAGAAACTGTCAGTGTCTGACTATGTTTAAACTCTGCTACCCATTTCCACTTCAGTTATTTATGTAGCTGACAACAATCAGTTCTACCAAGTTTAAACTTAATTTTCAGTTGAGTTGGGAAGGATTTTTTAAATTATTTTTGTTGCTAAACAAAAGTTTTCAGTACAATAAATAATCTTGACTGTAAAGGACTTTCTTTCCTGCTGACTTAGAAGTCATCCGTAATCTGTATTTTGTCTATATACAAAACCTCTAATATGAGTGAAGTGATGCTTAAAATTCTGTAGGTCAAGGATTGAGACCCAGTCATCTCCAAGTAGATCTCTCTAGAAATGAATCAGCACAGCTCATCAGCTGCTCACAGCCTGGCTAATGCAGCCCTGGGCTTGCACTGCCGTCCTTGTGGCCACGCTCCCAGAGCCACAGCAGGGCTGGGGCAGGCTCAGAGCACCTCTGGCACAGCAGGTTCAGCTGAATTTACATGCAGATTGTGCAGGTTGGCAGTCTGCTCTGCAGTGTAGCCTGGGCTGAGGTATTCTAACAGCCAGAGAAAGTCTTAGATTTAAATACGATTTCACAGTTGAATAAATTTTTTTTTGTATTTTTTTTATTTCATTGTGCTTGACAATCAAAGGAAAAACATTCAAGCAATATTTGAAAACAGCTCAGTTTGATATTGTCATTGCCAGTTCTTCAAATATATCTGCAAGGTTATTGTTATGAAAAGTTATATATAAATCAGTGCAATATTCTCAGTCAGTACAAAACAGTTCTCTAGAAACAGAATTCATTCTTGTTTAGTATTTAGCATTTCACCTGGAGCGTGTGGGTTGTGACTGAGGGGGGCTGAGCATTGTGTGTCTCAGGATGGAGCTCTGGATGAAGATTTTTTTTCCCACTCGCTGTGGAGGTGGCCTGGACAGTGCTGTGTCCCCAGCAGTGCCAGAGTTCAAAGACTGGTGGAGTGAAATGGGCTGGCACCAGAAAGTTTCCGTGGTCACAAGGCACAGTTAAATTTCATAATGCGTTTTATATAAACCAGCCATTAGGGTGCAGGTTTAAACCTTCTTACCTGCTCTAAATATGTCTTTCTGGAGAAATATGTTTGTGGGGGACATGTGCAACTAAACAGATAATTAGAATAATTTTTCTTAAAAACTTTGTGTTTCAACAAAATATTAAAACCCCAGAATAACTATCTGCGTACATAATAATTGAGGCAAATTGTCTGTTTCCATCCATGGTACACAAATTGTGCCATATTCTAAGGAATGATTCTGACTCTCCCACAAGGAGTTTTACATTCCATGGGGTGAATTTGCAGTGCAAGGGGCAGCATGTGGACCTGGATTGCTCATGGGCTACACACTCGAGCAGACAGAAATGTGTTGGAGGACCGTGCTGACCATGTGTAGAACCCTTCTGTGTCACCAGGGCTGTGAAATTTCACCTGGGAGAAGCCTGCACTTCCAGCTAAGCTCTACCAGTACCTGAGGAGCACATCCAGGCCCAGCTCAGAGATTCAGCTGATGGAGAATTCATCCCACACCCAGCAGATTGTCCCAGCATTTGTTTATTTATTCGTGCTGTTAAAAAATGACCTTCTTGTTTTCCCATTTATGTTAAACTTTCTGCCTACTGCTGCAAATCCTTTGAACTTTATTGCTGTGGTCAAGCACTTGCCATTTTTCTTTCACCTGTTGCTTTTTTTGCCTCCCTTGACCCTGAGTGCCCTGAGGTGGGAGCAGCTGGACCTGGTGACCAGGAGCATGCAGGTGCCTGACACAGGGGCAGAAGTGACACCAGTGCTCTTGGTAGCAGCAAAACTTGCTGTGGAGTTGCTCTGCAGGCAGCAGGGCAGGGGTTGGGGTGTGGGGAGGAGGTTTGCAAGGCTCAGGGAGAGCTGGGTGATGCAGTCCATGACTTAGGTACAATTTGAGTTCCTCTTTGCAGTCGTGTGACTTGTGAGCACATTTGTTAGTTCAAGCCATTTATTTTCTTCTCCTGGTTTTGTCTGGCCTTTCAGACAACTTCCATTATGCTAATGTAATTAATAGACATTCGAAAAGCAGGATTAGGACAGTTTATTTCAGGAGTGTCTGCTTTGCTTTTTTTGTTTTCTTTCCCATGCTGCCACTCCACATTTCACCACTAATGCTAAAAGAACCTGCTTTTCTGCAGTTCTTTCTGGCATGGAAGGGCTTCCCTGTATTTCTCTGCCTCATTGACTCTCCATCTCATTTAAAAATCTTTGCTGAAGATACATCTTTTTCCCCTTGCATGACCCTCATAATTTTTATCTCTCTCTGCTGTTATTTTAGTATGTAATTTTACTTTTAAACTAGCTGATGGCCCTTTGTTGGAGAAGGGCAATCAATAAATTATGTGCTGATTGTGTATATTCTTCATCATATTCTTGTATTTCATTGTCCAGACCATAGCAGTTCATACATATTTTTTGTTGTACTTTTTCACCTTCTTTTGAGTATTTGGCTTTTAATAAGTGAAAACAAATTTGGTCTTTTTCCATCATGAAAAACAAAGAACTAAAGAATGAATCTCTACCTGCTAAATACCATTTATCAATGGCCTTGCTGAGGAAACACAATCTTGAACAAACTCAAGATGGGTTGAGCAAAGAAAGTGAATGACTTTACTGAGAAATTTTCAGTTCATGTCACTAAATCATCAACCAACATCTTTTAGAGGTTATAAATTTCTAGGAAAAACTCACCAAGAACTTCTGAAATACTTTTTTTTTGTGATAACAAAGTATTGGAGGGGTGTGAATTTTTGTAACAGCTTTAAGGAGAGAAGTTTTTGAAACTCAGCTTGATCCTTCTCACAAGATATCAAGGAGCAAAATTTTCTACAAGTTGTTATTATTAGCAAGTTTGCAGGAGTGAGGTTTAGAGAAAGTAGATCCCACCTGTGGTAAATATGGTCGGTTCTGGCAATGCAGTGAGTATGGGTGCAGGTAATAAAGCAGAAATAATGTCACCCTTTGCTCTCAGGTATAGACAGGTATTTCTTGTCGATCAGTTCTGTGATCTCATTACATGCTAATTAAGAAAAAGAAAAAAAATAGGACTGAGCAACTTCTGGTAATTTAGATAGTTTTTCTGCCTATGAAACTCCACCTTCAGCTTTTTTGGCAACAGCTGTGTTGCTTCACAGATTATTGGAACACTTGTGATAAGAAAAGCCGTGTCTTACTGCTGTTTTATGGGATTTAAAAATTTAATTTAATAATAAATAGCTCTGCAAAGTAGCACCACCCATGTGTGAGTTACTTTCCCAGCTTCCAGGAATGGCTGGTGCTGTCACTTTATGCTATTAGTGGATAACTAAATTGTAGTATGTAAAAAAGCAGGAACATATTGTTAGGTATCTCAAAGCATGAATCCAGTCTCATAAAGATTTTCATTATGGTTTGAGGGATGGGATGTGCATCTTACTCATTTGTTCACACAGACCCTTGCTGCTGACCCATTCATCAAATGCACCAGGCCAGGAAAACAGAAGTGATCTCTCCAAGAAAGATAAAGAGCAGAAATCTCAAATGAAAGGCATTGTTCTTTGTACCAGTTCACCTCATCTGCCATCGCCTGTAATTGAGATTATCCAGTTTCTCATCTGCCCCTGTACCAAGGTGCTGTGTGGGGAAAAAGGGGTAAAGAGGAGCCATAGAGTGTATAACAAAATTAGGGGAATTCCATGTCCTGAGTTAAGAGAGTGCAGGAATACTATTTAGAAGCCTTTCAGCTATTTCAGTTTAATAATTGCTGAAAAAAAAGAGCAAGCAATAACACATTGTTGGCAAGAGAATGTCAGCCAGCCAAAAACACAAAGAGTCTACCTTGCACTCTGAAAATGCTGATTGCACTTTCTGTGAAGCCAAGAGCAAAAATATGCTTGTTTTATTTCTTACTTTTGGTAAACAACTTAATTAATTAATCTCTCATTGGCTAATGCTCTGCCTGCAGTGCTGCAGATGAATGTTCAACTCTCACAGCTCCAAAAACTTGGAAGCTGACGCTCAATTTTGTAAATGTAAACCAGCAAGAAGTTATGATGCCTTTTCAAACTCCTTAGCAAATTAAAAGGGCAGTTCTTACAGCAGTAAACATTATTTACTGACATTTAAATATCCTCAGCAGTGAATTGTTCCATGAAATGTGTTAGAATCCCTCCAGCAGCACCAGGTGAGTTGGTACCAATAACCTGTGTTACTCTGGTTGGGCCAGGAGTCTTTGATATGAAGGGTTCCTGCTTCACATTCCTGGTGAAACAGCATTTGTCTTCTAACAACTTGGAAATAGAGTTGATTCCTCTGCTGGAATTGCAGTGGAATTTGGGGAGAAATATCTCTCAGTGAGCTTTTTTTGTACTGCCTGGTGCAGCTCAGGTTTGTAGGAGATAGAATTCCTGAGCTCTGCTCCCTTGTGGTTGTTTACGTGGTTTCAAGTTGTTTTCTTACTGGTTTCAAGATGACAACTTTTTATTGCTTGTTTCTTTTTTAAAAGTATTGACAGGAGAAATACATAGAGCTGGTTTCATTTCTCTCTGGGAGACATGAATAAGCCGGGAAAGGGAACCAAGTTGCTTTGACTGCAGCAGTGCTGCTCTCAAAATTTGGTTTCAACTATCCCAAAGTGTCTTCAGCTTTGTAATAATGCAGTTTTGCGAACTCCTAAAAGGGGATGGCCAAAAATATTTATTCTAATGGGTATTTTTATTAAACTAGACAGCATTATTATTGCCACAGATTAAAGACCTATAATGTGACTTTAATACTGTTATTAGATGTTAATGTCTTAGGAAAGCACTTTGAAGATGAAATAGTTCTCATTTACTTTTCCCCATAATTAATCCTAATCTGTCAGGGGACAACAGATTTTT
The DNA here is from genome assembly GCA_013401035.1 of Horornis vulcanius. Classification (NCBI taxonomy): domain Eukaryota; kingdom Metazoa; phylum Chordata; class Aves; order Passeriformes; family Scotocercidae; genus Horornis; species Horornis vulcanius. The sequence goes on from VZUA01016108.1 coordinate 36,443, forward strand.
GCATCTTTGCCTCTTGTTTGGTTTGGCCAAATAGAAAAGTCAAGAATGTAAAACAGTTATACACCTGTGAGTGACTGCAACTGGAAGTTGTGAGTAAATCCATTGAGATCTATTTGTACAGATCTCCCTCCTAATCTTCTGTTTTCACTGTGTAATACAAGAACTGGCAGTAGGTTGTCCAGTTTCCAGGATTTCTGGTGGGAATTAATCATAATAGATTTGTTATTTCAACAGTTTAAAACGCCATTTCATCCCATCACTGGTGATGTTATGCTCATCATATTACGAGTTCTTTCAGGAAGGGAAGAGTAACTCATTTCCTGCTGGGAGTTTGTTTTCTGCACTTTAAACTGGAAACTAAATATTTTTGCTCAAGGACAAAAATATTTAATCATCCAGACAAAAGTAAAATAATGATGTCTTCAGTAAGTGTGGCTGGCCTTTCCTGTATCTGCAGGGTCTGGTGGAGTGGGAACCCCAAACCTCCTGTGCCCCTCCAGGGCTGGGCTTTACTCCTCCTGTGCTCCTGTTTTTCAGTGGGAAATTTCCATAGCTAAAAAGAAAACAAAAGAATACCTCACCGTGATAATTTTTGGTCTCTGGCTGTTATTTTTTAAAAGGTGCAGTTATTGATGTCTCTGTACCAGATGGTGTGATCCCATGATGCCTCTTATAAAATGTGATATATAAGCATATACCTCAATAGTTCAGGGTTTGTAATATAAATCAGTCTTATGATATCCTCCACAGGCTGGTCCTTTTATATTCTNTTTATATTCTTACTAAGGACCAAATTAATCAAACACTATTTCTGCTCTGATTTTTTGCTTTATAGTCTTCTGGTTTGTATTTGTTAGAAGTTAATTTTTATCCATAAATATGCTTGTGTTTTTTGATCAATTCCTTTTCTTGCCACAAAAGATTATGAAGAATTTATTCATTCCATTGTTTAAGAAGCACAATATTTTATAACTTGAGCCTACCAGCAGACCAGTTGGAACACTGAAGATATAACTTCATTAACCATACATCTGAATAACTTGTATAGCATGCTACTAATTGGTTTACTTAAAGGTTTTTTACTGTCATCCAGCACATTTCTAATATACCATATAAAGAATTTCTAATTCTTGAGCTTCTTTCTTTGGAAATGCCAGTAACCACAAAT
>VZUA01016112.1:0-11315 GCA_013401035.1 Horornis vulcanius
GTTGGACATCAAGAAGAATTTCTTCACATAGAAGGTTATTAAGCATTGGAGTGGACTGCCCAGAGGGGTAGTGTAGTCACCTTCCCTGGGGGTGTTCAAGAAATGACTGGTCATGACACTCAGTGCCATGGTCTAGTTGATCAGGTGGTGGTCAGTCAAAGTTTGGATGCAATCTCAAAGGTCTTTTCCAACCTAAATGATTCTGTGATTCTGTAATCCTTCCAGCTTTCCTCACAAGAACTTTTCAGAAGATCATTACAAGGTGTCAGTGGCAAAATTTACAGCATAGTAAAACATGGCTATGCAGAACACACTAATTAAAACACCAAAATAAATAACCAGAGAAAGGGCTATTCAATTTCAGAGGTAATTTATAAATATTAGCCTGTTTTCTCTCATTACACTGGAGAACTTCCATCATACTGTCACAGAATCCAGGGCAATGAAGGGAGGATGCAGGCTCCAACACACTCAGGAATGTATATGACTTTGGCTGTGGCAAAAGCTAAAATACATACTAAGCTGTATGCAGAAGTGCAAATAGTGATGGTAGTATAGGGCGGTGTAAGAGAATTATTTTCAATCCTGTTTTTAACTCAAGGGGACTATTCCAAACCTTGCAAAAAAGGAGGAGTGAGGGCAATAAATATGTTGAAGCTTGATAGTCATGAAAGCTTAAAGACAATGAAAATGTGACTTAACACACAGCATTTTACATATTTTCTCTGTGTGTATGTGCTTGGATAGTGGAAAATGCTTAATTTCTATCACAGCACATGAATGGCACATGCAGATACATTTGTCTTGGAAATACTCCTATCTCAGAAGGATACAGTTTGTGTTTTGTGTGGACTTTGGGCTTTGAGGAAAACCAGGTACCATCTTAGGATGTGTAAGCAGTTAAGGTGTATAGAGAGTGCAGTGCCAGGAGACATTTGAGATACCCAAAGACCTGCTGGACTGAGAAGCAAGCATGCAAGCACAGTTTTAACTTGATTTCACATCTCTCCTTCGTGAGGCTCGGGAGACCTTGGGAGCCGAGAACAATCTGAATTCCTTAACACGGTAGAGAAAGTGAGTTCTAGAAGGAGTTTGAGTTTGTCATCTACAGGACTGAAATCCTGGCACATGTAACCTGGAAATTCTTCCCTAGAAAACTGCATTACTTCCCACCTTCAGTGACCAATGTACTTGAATTTGTATGCTTTTATCTGTGCTGCTTGTCCTGTAGTAAAAAGACACTAACCAGTAAGAGAAATTACTCCACAAAACTGAGATGAAAGAATAATGGGAAAGCTAGTTTGTACTTAAGAAGGTTTTATCTTCATATAAATGATTTGCGAATAAAGTACCTCTGAATTAAGACTCAGCGTCTGAAGATATTGCCTTGGCAATTTATCAGCAGTATTTCTTGCAAGGAGACCAACAAAATCTAAGCTATTATATTGGTTGTTCTCTTAACACAATTCCAAGATTTCTCCTGGTTTCTGAGTTTTCCCTCATTTAGGGAAAAAAGCATGTGCAAATCACCTCACAGATATGAGTCTGGCATCACTGATGCATTTGGAGGGCCATATCCTGGCATGGCATTCTCATCAACTGTTTTAAACATGTAACTTTTGGTTCACAGCGATTGCTGATGTCTGGGGCAAAAAAAAGCATCCAGACCCCTGGTGGATTTTGTGGGCTCTTTATACAGAAAACCATACTTCAGGATCCTGACTAAATGTTTGTCAGGGATGTGATGGGGATGTGATTTCTAAAAGCAGTAATTGATCTGATCTTTTATTACTGTTTCAGTTGTTTCTCCAGTGACCACTGGCACAAGGTTATGGGCAGGAGCATTGTATGTATGTGTCTGGACTGTCACTGAGAGGAACAAATGATCTCTCTCCTCCCCCACTTTTAACACATCCATTATTGGTGGGTCTTACAACAAAAACCAACAGTCCAACGGCCAATCAGGACTTGAAACAGTAAATCAGGTTTATACAAACGTGGAATATTTACGATAATGGTTTTCTGTGTTTTGGTGGGGAGATTTATAAGGTAGCCAGAAGTTTTGGCAGCAGAAATTCTGCTGATGTTCTGTGTAATGTATGGTCCAAAGTGCCTCATGCATGTTTGAGAGTCATCTCCAGTAAGTTAGAGACTCACAGAATGCATTTAAATGCCTAGTTTTGCATTGAGAGCACTTTTGTTTTCAATTTTTTGGCCTTTGGTGTATAGTAACTTCTAGCATCATTAATTGTGCCTCAAGTACCAACAAATTAGGCTTATACATAAAATTTACTGCTGGAAAGCAAGATGATTCTAGTATTGAAGTTTGTTTCTCTTCAGTCGGGGAAACTAGTTGAAATGGGTGATAGAAAAGAAAGCAAACAGAAAAAAAAAAAAAAAGAAAAAATTGCAAATTATATTTGAAAACTGAGAAATCTTTCAAATACCTGTCTTAATTTTGCACTGCTGATGGACATGGAGACCCACATTCATCTGGTCTGGACCAGAGCACCCCAGTCACAAGTTTGTCTCTTAAGCTCATCTCTAGAGAGACCCGGATACTATCTTATGCCCAGAGAAGCTACAGTCAACTGGAAAAGCCCTGACCAACAACCACAGATATGAAATAGAAGAGAAAATTTTACTTGGTTTTGCAGTAGGCCACCACACACATGATGCCAACTACTAGAAGAGCAATGCAAATGCCAGTTATGGTCAGCACCCGTTTCTGGTACAGTTCCTCAGCTTCTAGAAAGGGACAAAAACAGAGAAAGTCACAACATGGAGGATGGCCAGGCAAGGAGCACACGATCAACAGCTGTCATGCTACAAACCACTACACAGATTCACACAGCCACACCAAGACACAGCCACCACACATCAGGCAGACTCATTATTGACTGCAAGGAGAACAGGACTACACCGCAATACTAGGTGATGAGAACAATTAACACAATACTTGGGATGAGAACCATTACAGAATTACAGCCAAAAGTATTTTTTTTTAAAGCCAACAAGAATAATATCTAAGAACTTCATAGTTGACAAACACAGCATTTGCTGAAAATAAAAATGTAGTGTGGTAAAGCAATAACATGAAATTGCAAATGCTTTGGAAGTTTTGCAAAGACAGCTGGAATGAAAGCCATTTTTACAGGTCATACGAGAAATTTATTTTCTTATTATCTTTTCTGGATTGTTTTCATATCCAATATCCCTCTGTCAATTTATATCTCAGCTGTCTTTACAGGAGAAATTTCAAAATACTCCTCTATATTTGAGACGTGAGCTTGGCTTGTAATTATATCACCAATGGAAATGAAGACAGGTTTTGAGCTCTGGTCATAAAATTCAGACTCTTTCTCCAGTGCTCCTCCTAAAACACAGCAATATCAACAACCAGCAGTGCCTTGTGTGAGAGAAATGCAGAGTTTCAACTTGTGTCCCTTTGTGACCAACAAAGGAACTCTATCTAGGGTGGCAGCTTGCTCAGTGATGACAGCTTGTTACCGATCTCATTCATCGGAGAGATTTCACTTTTATAAAGGTGTTAGTAGCACTGCTAATGCTTGGGCTGGAGCTACTGATGCTTTCCAGCCTTGTTCATGCTTGGCAGAGAGCATTGCTGAGTGCTCTGCTGGGGAAATGTTACGTAAGGAGCTCTGAAACAGAGGCACATTCTGTGTTGACGCTTTACAGATGTGGATTTGTGTTCCTGCTGTTAAGACAAAAATGGATGTCTATCTTTACTCAAGTCTCATTTTTGATTAAGCAGACAGACCAATAGTGATCTGCAATATCGACCACAGACAGAATACCAGCAGGTGATTAAAAATAAATGAATGAATTAGAGTTGCACAGCTTTGCACTACCTTTGGGATAAATGCCAGCATTATTCCTGCTGGAAGGGACTTGCATCTGGCTGGTACAGAGGTTCACAATGCTCTCTCACATGTGCCATATGTCTCTGTCCAAATGGTGTGCTGTCAAAAATGACACACCACTTCAGGGGAAAATATTCCTCACTGAACAGGGAGCAGACTTCTCTCCAGTATGTTTCCTGAGCTGGTCTAGTTTTGTTTTAAAGTTGCTGTGGGCAAGTGGCAAATACTCCAAGCAAAACACCAAAAAGAAAATAAATATTAATTTCTCTGATACAATGCACTACACCATGGAACAAGATTTTCTTACAAGCCAAACCCACTGTAAATCAAACACTAGGAAACAGGTCATGAGCACCATTAGACAAAATTAATAGCACTAATTATTAACAAAGATGGGGGAAGGGGAGAGAAGAAGTGAGTGTGGTAAAACTAGGATGCTGCAAAAATGTATTAAAAAAAATATAACTCCAAGAACAGAAAGTCAAAAAGGGAAGGAAGAAAGGGCTGAAACTCCAACCAAACCAAACTATGACAAAGAAAAAGAGGAAGGTGAAATATAAGGGAAGACATGAAAAATGGGTAGAGAAGTCAACTACAGGCCTGGCACAGCATGCTTGGAACTGGAAAAAAACATAGAAGAAATGCTTGGGGACAAAAAAAAGGTTGAAGCAGAGTGTGAAGGGATTTCTCATACAGCATAACTCCTCACCTAGGCTAGTTAGTGGCACTGGATTCCCTTCCCTCTTTTGCCCCTTCTGAAAGCGCTTATTAGTTAGCCATGGAAATGGTGTATTACAAGGATGTCACAGGAAACAGGAGAATTGTGCAATTGTGCTAAGCAATTTAGGGGCTAATTTGAAATGCTTTGAATTATTATTTTTTTAATTGTCATGCTGTCAGCTGTTAGCTTATGAAAGCAAAATGAATAATGACATATCAACCTTTTTTTTTTTTTTTTTTTTTTTTTTGAAGCACAAGGGAGAGGAAGTAAAACATAAACAGCGGACACTCTGCTCAGTTTTTGTACTGAAGGGAAAATTGCACTGACTCCAGGACGTTTGCTGCAGGCTGAGGCTATTGCAAATGAGCTGGGCAGCCAGCTGGTGATGGCCTGACTGACTGACTGAGTTTGCTAGTGGGCTAAGGCCTGTTGCTTGTGTGTGGGACTTTTCTGGGTGCTTACTCACTGCAGAGGATGGGGGATCAGAGAGGGGAGCAGGGCTGTGGGTGCAGCCCTGTGCAATGCTCCTAGCACCAGCAAGTCTGCTGGATCTATAGGTTTTGATGGGAATGGAAAATTAAATCCCTGGATCTGCTTTCATAGCCTTAGTCCCCTCCTCTGCCCTTTGAAACAAGGCCCTAAGGACAATGCAGCTTGACATGGCGTGCATGAATGGTGGTGCTGCCATGCCCTTCCTCAAACTTTGGAGCAAGGCCTGCCTGGGAAAGCACATGCACCTGGGCATGTCATGCCCAGCAAACCAACAAGCTCTCATGTAAACCTGGCTGTGGTCCTGGCTGACAGGGGACAGCCAGGGCCAAATGGGGGATGCCCTGGTGTTCTTCAGGGGCCAGTGTGGGTGACAGGGGATGCTGGCAGCTGGGACAGGACTGAGATCCTGGTTAAGACTCTGCAGATGTCAGGGTACCTCAAAAACAAGCCTTGGACTCTCTGTTCAAGGCTAAGAAGAGTTTTGCAAAGAACTCCGGTGGGGCACTAGCAGTTATATTACATCTTGCCCCAAAATTGCCTTCTGTCTCTGACCAGTGTTATCATTTATGGAGTCAGTTTATGACACCCAGCTAAATAACACATGCTGATTAAACCATCTTGAAAAAAATTTATCGCAGCCTTGCTGGAAAGTCTGTAAAAAATTGTATGTGCTGTGAGACCTCAGGAAAGATTTTAGCCTGTTAAGTACTAAAAATAATTTCAATAATTTTTTTACCCTACAGAATGCTAGGAAAATCAAATCAATATAAGACTTAAGTCAAGGTATTACATAGGCAGTCTTTCAAATATGCATATTATGCAATTAATTTCACATTAATCTATACAGATTGATATACATGATGATAAATGAGGTCTTAAATTTGCTCAGTTTTAATGTTTTTCTTCTTACTGATCTCTGGGAATTTTAAGGAATTTAATTCCAAGATTTCGTATATAAAGCAAGATTTGCATGTCAGTTTTTAAAAGGATTTTAACTCCTCATATGTCAATGCAGCCATATATCTTCCACTACAATCTAATACTTATGAGTAGGAATGAATGCTAATTTAGGATAATAATAAAAACAAAAATAAGCTGGGTTGTGAATGATCTTTTAAATTTGGGCTTGTAATGGGTTTTCCACAGTTCACAGCTTAACTAATGACATTTTGTGGGGGCATTTTTAATAAGAACATGAATTAGAAACTGTTTGGTTTTTTTGTTTGCCTTTGTTTTGGTTTTATTTATCAATAATTATAGGAGATTCCAAGCTAAAACTGACCTGAATTTCAAGGTAGCCTATTCAAGAAATGCATTATTTGTACCCCTGAATACAAATAGCTAGTCAGATAAGTACAGTCTATTAATCAATAAGACTTAAAAGATCTATTTCTATTATATTTAAAGCTGAAGTGTGAAAATAGTACCCACTGCCAATGTTCTTCTTAGTTTTAGAAATATTGAATATATTTGCTGACTTGAGGATCTGTAGTCTAGCTGTAAACTTCTATGTAAATTCCTAAATAACTTTCAGTCAACTTAGAATTTACAGACCTGGAAATGAATGTATATATGCATATCATTTACAGATATGTATAGGCAACTGATTTTCACATGATGTGTAACCACCTAGATGTGGGTTTAGACGTACAACTTTATTTGAAAATCAGAGCTCAACACTGCAAATTTGCAGAATTTTAAGTGGCCATAACAATTTCTCTCTTTTAATATACTAGTTAGACATTTTGCTTAACACTTACAAGGTTTCCAAAACCTGGCAACCCGAGAAAAACTCACCAAAAGCAGATGTCAAAACTAGTCAAAACTACACAGCAGAAAAAGGAATGTACGCTATGTATGATCTCTTCAGTAATTCCTAGAACTCCTTAAGTCTGGAATATCTAATCAATATTACCATTTTAGTGAACTGATTTCTACTAACACTGACAGGAGTTGTTGTTATAGCTGTATGATCCCTTTTAAAGCATAAAGAAATTGGTTAGGAATTGAAAAGGGGAAGTGGAGAAAAAAAATAAAAAGGGGTTTATCTCTCAGGGTCTAGAATCTGCAGGCTAAAAGGAATGATTGGTCCATACCCATAAATTCAATCCCAAGATGCTCTGCCAATGCAGAAAGTTGTCAAAAAAAGAAAGAAAAAGGAAAAAGTTTCAGAAAAGAGCAATACACTGTACTTAAAAATAAATAACATATGAGAATTACAGCTATTCTGTGTCTGCACATGAAACAGGGCAAAGGGCACATGGTTACGTGGGCAGTGCTCAAGTGTACCTTTCTTATCTGTGTGACCAGACCTTCTGCAAAGCTTATACACAAAAATATGTATACATGGGGCATCTGAGCAGCCACAGTCCAGGGAATGAAGCAGGAACCATTAACCCTTAAAGATCTAACTGAGATGAGCAGGGCTGTGGCCTGAGGATGCCATGTGTAATGGCTGATTGTTTTCACACGGGAATATGACAGCAAAGGGATGCTCTACAAAAGGCAGCATACCCTTGTAAAAGGGTTGTGCATTGCTCTCCCTTCTGGCCGTGCTTCTGTCCCCAGAATGAATATCCTTGCTCTTGAAGGTTGTGACCTGGAGGTGGCTGGCACTGCTTATTCAGTAGTGGGAGTCCTCTGCTTTGCAAATTGACTGCAGCAGGTCTCCAGCTTCTGGAAAGTGAGGAGCCAACCCCTTTTCCCTGTCTTTGGACTGTGCTGTGTTGGCAGAACAAGTTATTGAGTAGCTGGATGGATCCTGCGGTGCATGGCCTGATCCCTTTACACCAATCATATGCCTAAATCAGCACTCCCAGGCCCAAGCACCTGAGGGTAAAGAGGAACACAAGTTTCCCCCCACAATGTACCCTGGGAGACCCTTCCTATGGGACCAACGCTGCAGCCATGGTAGCCCCCACACCTTTTGCCTTTTTTTGTTCTTATGTGCTGTGAAATTTAAACTCAATGGTAATTTTCATAGCAAATGGATTTTTTAATGTAGTTTGCAGACATGGGGAATGCCAATTCTTTGTTGACAATCAGTAACATTTTACAGGTTAAGTAAGTTGGAACCCATCCAGGTCTCTTCCTAAAGAGCCAGTACCACATGCCTACCTGATCTCTTCTAATGATATATATTAGTTGCAAAGAAAGCTTGATTAAATCTTCAGTAAAATGAATGACATGCCCATGCATATATATTGCTGTAATTATGCTTGGTTATAGGTAAGACACCTAGTCTGAAGGTAATTTAATTTTAGGGAAGTCATTCATATCATGCAGTTTCTATTTTACATAATTCAATAGAAAGTTGGTATTTAAAATCAGAATATATTCTGGCTGGAAGACCTAACAAGAAAACATGCTGAAGAAACATGCATTGCTTATTCAAACCTAGATGTTATTAGCTCTGACTTATCTACAGTATTCCTAGTTACACTCCTAGACCTGATAAGCAGAACATCCCAACACTTCTCATTTTATAAACAGGTAATTATTTTTGGTATTTTCCTACTTAGCCTGATATGTTTGCACACTTTTTACATGCAGTGTGGCTTCTAATGAGTATTTGTCTCTAGGTGCTCTAAGAATAAATACAATTAATTATTTTTAACAATTCAGTTTTCATTCTAGTTGTGACTGGGCAGGGGGCATATGACAGTCTTGCAGGAAAAAATACTTAGGAAGCAATTTTTTCACCGAAGTTATTTAAAACTACAACTTGCTGGATATATTGTAGCCTGTTGAGATGCAGTGTCTACAGAACAGGAGGATGGTGCTGGAAAATGTGGAACAGAATCCTCCAGAACTGCATGCTCTCTTTATGAGTGGTGTGGCACAGCTGCTGGGCACTCAAGACATTGGGGCGGCTGCTGTATGGATTCAGGTGGGTGGGTAGCGTAGAGACATGGTGCTGCCCAGTGAGGGGTGAACACTACCTCAGGTTTTTGTAGAGAACTTGCACCTGGCAAAGAAAGAACACATTTGGGTCAACAGCAACAGCAGAGAGGTCCAGGAAGACCGATTTCAACTCTGAAGTACCAAAGTGTAATGTTTCTTTCTGTGGGTAATGAAAAATGCTAAAAAAAATAAAAATTCTTCTTCATGCAATTTCACTTGAAAACAAACTCACATCTCTGAAACTATCACAGAGCAGATGCCCTGTATGTCAGCCATTTCTATTTGAAGAACTGGGATACAGTCTCTTTGTGACATTTAGATTCCACTTTGGATCCATAATCTGATTCATTTCACTAGTACTCAGGTTGCAAAATTGGTTTTGAACTTGATGTGTTAAGTCCTATGGCTTCAGAACTGGCCAGGGGCATGCTGTGGGCCTTCTTGGGCATCAAATGAACATGATCCGTGCCATCCTTCAGCATCAGCACCAGTTTAAACAGTGTCCATTTCAGCTCTGACATCCCTGATGAGCAAGAGGGACAGTACCAAGAGGGGCAAAAGGAATTTTCTTTTTAGATGATTATGGTCCTTGCCTCATATTGTCACAGTGCCAGTTCTAAACATACGATTTATATATAATTGTTAACTACCAAAGTAAGCAAATCCATAGGCCCTTTGGGTGAGGTCCTTGGTGCATCTGGAGCATTTGAGAAGACAAAGGGTTTACCTGTGATTAAGCTCTTGAGAGGTTTCCTCAACCTTCTCTTAATTCATGGCTTTATCACTGTTTCTTATTCCAGGGATCATTCTGCACAGTGCTGCTATAAGAGTTCTCATGCCTAACTACATGAAAATTACCCAAGACTTTTAATGTTAATTCATTACTTTTGCTCTCCTCCATTTCCCTTGACTCCTTGACTTCAGGGGAGTAAATGTGTGAACGTTCAAACAGAAAATGTATCTGCATGGAACTGATGTATTTTTGCTACAATTTGTGGACTGCCTTCTGCTATCTTATGTGCCAGGGAAGGACCATAAGCCTCAAAGTCAAAGCAGTCACAGCAAAAATCCAGGGTAGCATGCCTGGTAGCAACTGTGACTTTGCACAAGGAAAGGACAATACAGCCTGACAGCGAGGCTTCTGAGATGAATCAAGTTAGTCTTGCACTCTCTCGGGACAGGACATTTCCAGGATGCCCAGTGGTGCCTTGTTCTGATCTGGCAAAAGGTCCTCAGCCCAGAAACTTCAGGACTCTCAAATACCAACTCCAGAGCCGATTTCTGAAGACAAATTTTCTTTAACAGCCAAATTAAGACAGTAACAGCTCATCAGTAGGCACACTTGGCTTGGAACCCCACTGACACTTCCCTTCCAAATGAAGAAAGACCCTTCTGAAAGAAAGTGAAATTAGATAGTTGTATGGTTCACATATAGGTTTTGTTTCCTACTAGCACTTATGCTGTTTAGCATCAAAATTTTCTCTGTACTTTGCAAAGGCTGCATCTACAGAACTAAGCTAATCATCCACAACACTTGCAAAATATGAGCTTGGCTTTAAGCCCCAGATGCAACACTTGCCTTTAGAGAACTCTAATTCTAAGTCCTCTGTTAAATAGTATGCTCTGGTCTTCTTTGGCTATGATAATAATAAGTCATATAAATGCTTCTTCATCGATTTTTTTTTTAGTTAAGTATAAACGTGCCCTCAGTGGACCCTTTCCAAATGTGTCATTTCAAGATCTTCATCAGTATAATAAATCAGATGTTGCAGTGCAGATGCAGGGCAGGCAGAAGTGCCAGAGTCTCACAGCCATGACTGGAGCTCTCAGAGTGGCCTAAGGTAGGCATTGGAATGCTATCCTGCCACTGCATTTCAAGGAGAGGAAGTGCTTGACCAACTTAAGTACTAATAACTGAGTGTAACTCTTGCAGCAAGGCAAGGCAAGGGCATCTGTTTTCCATGGAGGTAACTTTAGAAATTCTCAACCTGGTGTCTTTAAAAATCCCAACCAGGGTTAGGAAACTGAAAGACAAAGGAAGAAAACCCACCTAAATTTTTTTTTCTCCTAGGTTGGAAAATTAATTTGTAATCAACATACAATTCTTCTATAGTTATCCAGCATTAACTGAACATTGCAAGGAGCTTTTCTAGGTTAATCATGCTCAGAGCCTGGGCAGGCAGGCATGAGGAAAGAGGGGAAAAATCCTGCTGTGTTATNGGTTCCAAAATGTCCAGCACATACTTACAGCTTTTTGTGCTATACACCAATGGACCAATAGAAATTAAATTAAGCTGGCCTATTGTCTTTCTGTG
>VZUA01016114.1:0-20232 GCA_013401035.1 Horornis vulcanius
CCCCGGGCCGGACATAACGGTCCGGCCGTGCCCCGGCTCCCGCGGCCTCCGCCGGCACCGGGTCCGGCCTTGGCGAGCGCGGGGCCGGGCTGGGTGTGCTGCATGTGTCGGATGTGTCGAATGCGTGTGTTTATTTGGCACAACTTGTGCGGGGTCCCTCGGCGGGTGAAGGGGGCACGCCGGTCTCCGCAGGGACGAACCCCTGTAGCTCGGGGTTTTATGGATCCCCAGCCCGGTGCTCCGTCCGGCGGGTGAGGAATTCCGTCCAAAGCAGTCGGTAGCACCGAACCGAGCCGCTCTGGCCGTGCCGCTCTGCAGAGCGATTTTTTGGTGATGCTTCATGGGGATTGACAGGGGATGCGGGAGGAGGACGGGGCCGGAGTTCGCCCTTAGCAGGCAGCTCACGGAGCAGAGGTGCTGGTGCAGGTCTGGGCTCCATCGCCCCCACCTTTCCCGGTGCCACCGGAGCAGACGGGTGCCCTGGTACAGCCGAGGTTGTTTGCTTGGGGCTTGGTGCTAAAAGCAGCTTTTCTTCTGCAAAAACAGCTTTTTCCCGTGATTATATGTTTGCTATAAAATCACCTGAGCATCACTTATTTATTGCTGAAATTAAAACTAAGCTTTTCCTTTCTTTCATGGCTCGGTGTGTGTGTGTATATACATATACATACATATCTATAAAATGAAGATTCAGCCAGCAAACAAAATACTGCAACAGGAAAAATCTAAACCAAATTTTACTGCAGAATGTGTAGGCAGTTTGGAAGCCTGCTGGTGGCCTAGCCTAGCTGTCTGCTGAGCCAGGGATCGCTGGAGCTCTCTCTTCCCACTTCTTCACTCGTTTTCCTGCCTTTCTGCTGGAATGCTGGGAGGCTGCAGAGCAGGGAAAGGTGAAGGGTGCCCAGCCCATGTTTATTGTCTTGCAGTGGCAGTGAAACCTCAGGTGATGAAATTTGGCTGTTGTGTTTAAGGTCTGGTTGAGGATGGTGTTACTGGACAGACAAAAGGTGCCTGCTTTTCTCCTGGTATGTGTTTACACTTTAAAAACAGTACAATATCCATGAAATTTCACCTGCCCTGTTATCCCGAGGTGCAGCTTTGCTGGGGATGCTGGTGGCTTCATGTGTCTCGCTGCTCTGGTGATGTCAGTGCTGTCCTCGGTGATGTGTGGCGGTGCTGCTCCCCATTCCCAGCAGGGATGTGACCCCTGTGGGCAGGTGAAAGGTGGGACGTGGAGGGTTGCAGGGGATGAGGAGTCCTCCTAACACCATGAGAAATATCAGCATAACTGGTGTTTGTGGAGAGGCTCGAAGCTGCTGCCTGCACCGACAGCCCTCGTGCCCAGCGCGGTGGAAGCCTCGTAGCGAGCACAGCATGAGGCCCGAGGAAGCTGCTGTGCTTTGCTGTGCTCTCCTGCTCCAGGATTTACCTGGTGCCGGTGTTTGATGGTTTCCCTGAGCTGGGGGAAGTGGTTTGGCCCCACAAGGTGGGAAAGGCAGCCAGGTGCCAGAGGAAGTTTTGCAGAGTAGGAGGGAAGGTGAAAGGATCGAAGCGCCTCGCTCCTTGGGCCGCCTGTGGGAGAACCTGTTGGCACGAGATATTAAAGGAGAAGCATGGCTTGCCACCCTCCCTGGTCTGTGGTGCTCTGCAGGAGGGGAGAAGCCTTCAGTGAGGAAAGGTTTGGGGCTGTACGTGGTGCTGTGGGACAGGGACGTGCCAGGCCCTCGGCACAGGAGCGGAAGGAAGCACGGACATAACAGAACAGGGACTTACCTCAACCCGGGACCACAAACGGCTCTAGGGTGCCCGAAATGACTGAACCTCTCAGCTTCTAACTGAAAACAGGGATTTCCTCATACAGTAGGAAATTGTGACCGTTATTCTGGTGTCAGATATCTTTGTGCTGGCTTCTGGCTGGTTTTTCTGATCCCTCTCATTAGAGCAGACATGGTGTGCTGGGTATACTGAAATATTCTGTATCGCTGGCAAAGTGATTCATTTAAAATGACATAAATCGGCTGGTTAAAGGCAGGTTGATATAGTAACAGTAAAAAAATACAACACACGGAGTCCTCTCTTGTTTGAAATCAAACAATTTTTCCAAATATTCATTATTTCTGTGCTTTTGAGCACCTCCTTGGAGGAGCAGGAGCTTGGCTCTGTAACAGCCATCCCTGCCATCAGTCCTGGCTGTCACTGGGACAGAGAGCTGGAAGGTCACTGGAATATCACATCCATGCTTGAGAATAAATGTCTGTGCACTATTGCAGCACTGTGCTCACAGGTATGTGTTTGTTTATCTCTGGTGGGCAGGCACAGCCCAGGGATGGGTCCTGTGTGTTGGCATTATCTCCTCTTGAAAAATTACAAAGGTTTTACCCCTTGTCTCCTTGCTGGAGCCCAGTACACCTGTCAGCACCCTTTTATCTTTCCCAGAGGCTAAATGAAGCAAATGAGTTTACTGTAATGCAAATTTGAGGGGGCTTCCTGTTTACAAGGAAATAGCTGTAGTGCTGGCAGAATGAATTCCAAGGCTGCAGGCCAAGGCTTAGCAGCAAATAAACTATGAGGGTGAAGAGTTTATTGGCCGTAGGGCTGATTATTGCTGAGTTTTTGTGAATTATCCTCAGACTGGTTTTGTCCTGAAATCGTTAAATATCACAGTTTGGGGAGGAAAGACAGAAAACACTAATGAGCCGGGAGTGCCTAAGGAAGAGGATTAGGGTGTTTTTGGTTTTTTTAAGCACCAAAACAAAACAACCCTTCTTCCATCCTCTGTCATCTGCTTTTCCTTCCCTTCTGCATTTCCTCCTTTCGTTCCTAAGAGCCTTGCCAAGAGCTGTGAGAGCTGTGGTATCTTTCTGTTGTACATTGTTTCCTAAAAGCCTGTTTTTCAGGGAGATTCACATGGGTGGGCAGAAAGGCTGTCAGAAGCAGAATATCCTGCTGAAATCAGGCCTGGAATGGGAAGGAAGTCAGCCCTGTGGAAATATGAGCAAATGTGGAACCTAAATCTTCTGCAGCATTGCTCTCAAGTATCTTAAATTTTGGTGGGAAAGGAGTAAATTAACTGCACTCCAAAATTTTTTTGGCTATTCAGCAGGCTGCTGAGGTTTTTTACTTTTCCATGTAAATTTTACATTTCCCTTATTTTGGTCAAAGGGAGTAGGAAGAGCACTATAGACCAGCTGTTTTTATTTGCCAGCAGCTTGTTCTGGTTTGAGTAAAGGATTTGCGTAATGTGAAGCTGAGAAAAATGGTCCAAGAAATCAGGTAACAAATGAGAGAGGGTTTAGGGCTTGCAGAAGCCTCTCGTGTGCGCCACTGGAAAGTTGACATTAAACCTTTCTTACTATAAACATCACGTAAGCTTTGGGTGCTTTTGGTATACAAATACCACGGGCATGGTAACAAAACACAGCATCCATCTGTCCAGGCTTCTCTCCCTGAGGCTGTAGATATTTCTCATCTCATCTTTCTTTTTTAACCTGCTTTCACTAATTACCTCTGTTTCGAGTTAATTCTGATTTTTCTCCCAATCTTTTTTCTTTGGTCTCCTGTGTTCCTCCGAATCTTGTTCTGCTGGGGGAGAAGGGAGCGTGTTGCAGTCACTTTTTTCTTAAAGATCATGCATTTAACATGACATTTTTCCTCAGTTATCATCCCATCTTCAGTTGTAGAGGTGAATTCTGGCCTCTGGTACCCAGCTGCTTCTCGTAGGGTGGTTGATGTGCCCTTTGCTTTCTTACCCAGTATTCAAACTGGCTCGTTAAAACTCTCATTGAGGGTTGTTGAAAACACAGAGGTTAATTTGCCTTCCCAATTCTGTCCTGAGCTATTTGTGATTTCCTTTCCTCCTCTCTTGGTGCTGAATACTGCTGAAATCCAAGGGACATCTCCTGCTCAGGGTTAAGCATCTGTTCTCGCTTCTGATTTTGTAATTCTGTGCTCTTGGCCTTACTTTACTCTTTCTGTGAATTTCAGTTCTTTCTTTGAGGTGGCCTTCAGGGAGTTCTTGCACCTTGTGAAACTTCTGTAAATCTCTAAGCTGCTGACATTCCCATCTCTGCTGTCAGTCTGGGTGATTTTGGTGGTGTTTTCTCTGGCATTGTTTAACGCCTCCGTGTTGTGTTTATTCATTTACCGTGCTGTCTCTGGGAAAATTTTCCTGACAATTGCTTGTGTAATTTTCATTTTTGTTGCTATTCCGCCCGTGTCAGCCCTCTGTGTCTCTCTAGGTGCTTCTCTGTTGCTGGAAGAAAACTGTTCAGTTTTGGGCACCTTCCTGGGCAACCCCTTCCAATAAATACCTGACAACCCTTTCCATGAAGAAATTCTTCCTGATGTCCAAAGTCTGAAGCTTAAATGAGTAAACCAAAGCTTATCTTGTTATCTAGCACTGCTAGTGTGAAAAGGCACGTGTGAAGGTTATTGGGGACTGCTTGTGCAAGGGGAAAGACTTGCTTTTTTCTGATTTAACAGCACAAGAAAGGCTGAACACTTGTGTTTTTAGGTGGATTAGCTCAGGGTGAGACAGAGTAGTGAAATTTTGGTTGGAATTTCAGCCTCCCTGCTTTGCTGTCAGCACAAGTGTGTGGTTGTGAAGGCAGTAGAAATGGCTCTTAAAGTAATTGGGTGTGCATACAGAATGCTGGGGCTGCTAACAACGTGTACTTGCTTTTTATCTCAAGTCAGCTTTGTACTACAGCACTTTCTTGGAAAGAAGGCATGCCTGGGGATGGATTATGGCCTGTCAGTGTAGGAGGCTGTATGGGAGGGCTCCTGCTTGCTGTGGGTGCTGCTCTTGGCTCTGTTTGGGTGCTCTCTCTCTCTCTCTCTCTCTCTCTCAGGAATTCAGCTTTTGCTGTACCTGCAGTGTCCCATAGCCTGATAACAGACAGGCCTCTACAGGAGAGCACAGGAGGATGAAAGTCCTTTGCAGAGACAAGGAATGGGAGTCTGGATGAAGGACAGCTTGTTATTATCTGTGTTGTACAAATCAGGAGCCAGTTAGAAAATACCTGACGTACCTTTGTTCAGATGTAGCACCTTGGACAGGTGCAGGAGTTGAAGCTGAATTTTCTGAGCCTCAGCGGAGGCTCGACTCTCTCAGCTCCTGAGCATCTGGTGCTTGGAGCATCTCTGGGCACAGGAAGGAGAGATCTGGCCTTCAGAGAGATGCTCCAATTACTTCTCCCTGGGGAAGCTGTAGGATTGCAGCGTATGTTTTGCAGCATAGACCTTCCCTCGGGCGTCATTACCTTAAGTAAGAAAAAGGGTAAATTAGGGTGATCTGGGGGGAAATCAGTGTGCAGCCTCCTGTTCCTGTGCTAAAAACAGAGGGATGATTCTAGATGTGTTTTTGGGGAAAGCTCCCGAAATGTGATGTTGTGTTCCAGGTGTGAAGCACTCCTTTGATCCGGTGCCTGGTGCAGGTGGGCTGCAGGTGCTGTGGGACCTGCCAGATGTTTTTTCAGTAAAATTAATGAACTTTATAGCTCTTACTCCTTTTACAGCTGATGGCTTTTCAGTGCCCAGTCCTTTGTGTGTGAAATGGTTTCAGCCAACACTGGAGCTATAACATCAGGACACAGGCGTGTGCAGCCCTTGGTTTCTGTTCTGGTGAAATCATGTGGAATGACCTGGTTTAATCTTCTTATCAATAATAGCTTTATTTTGTTGGTAATTAATAAAATTAGTAAAAAGCCTATCAGGAGCCGTCAGGTCCAGGTGCATAAACCAAATAACAGAATTTAATTGAACTAAATTGGTGCAAAAGCAGCCGTTTCTAGCTGAGAAAATACAGCTGTTTTCCACAGGAGCTTCACCTCATACTTATCCAAAAAACCCATTCCAATACTGACTATACACCTATATAAATATGCCTTGCAGAAATAAATAACAATTTTTTGAAAGCGTTTGAAGGATCATAGAGCCCCCTCAGCCCCCTTCCAGCATGCCAGGAGTTTGTCCTGTCAGCACGTGTCACGTCCTATTGAGGAGGGAGCCGGGGAGAGGGTGGATTCCTCAGGATCTGGTGGAGCTGTGCAGATCAAAGCCATTGTTAGGGATCGAGTCTGGGATGTGTGACAGCAGACAGGCACCAGCTGCGCTCCCAGCTCCTGCAGCCTCGACGGGATCTCGGCATGGGAGCTGGGAATTGCTGGGTGCTTGAGGGAGTTCTACCTCTGCTCAAGGTGCACGTGAGGAAACAGCTCCTGGCAGCTTCCTCATCCTCCTGGGAAATTAAAAAGCTCCGGGGAACCCAATGAAACACTCAGTGCTTCAGACCTTGCAGAAAGACACCCCTGTCCCGAGGGGCTGAGCGCACAATGAGCCTCCGTGTGACAGCTCCGGGGATGTGGCTTGGCTGCTGTTGTTTGTTGTGTTTCTGCCTCAATTTCAGTTGTGTTTCTGCCTCAAAAACCAGCTCTGTGAAGCTGAGCTTTAGGTGGTGGATCCAGGGAGTGCGGTGAGTCCAGAGGCTGCTGGTGGATGGAGTTAGATCAGGCTGATACCCAGAGGAAACAGCCTCATGTTGCATCACGGGGGGTTTAGGTGGATATTAAGGAAAATTCCTTCATGGAAAGGGCTGTCCAGCTCTGGTGCTGGCTGCCCAGGGCAGTGGTGGAGTCTCCATCCCTGCAGGGATTGAAAAGCCATGTGGTTGTGGCACTTGGGGACGTGGGTCAGTGGTGGCCTTGGCATTGCTGTGGGAACAGTTGGTCTTGATGGTCTTTGAGGGCTTTTCCAACCTAAACAATCCCATAACTCAATTAAAAGAAGACATCAGAGGATTTTTTGTGGATGTCTTACTAACTCTTGATGTCTCAATTAGGGGTGGCTGGGACAGCCATGGGAGTGGGACACAGCTTAGAGAGTGACAGTCCTTTTTGAGCCTTCTCATCATTTGCTGTTGTTTTCCAGTCTCCAGTCTGGCTTCTCCATTTCTTCTCTGTCCTCTTCTGTTCATTTTGATGTTTGAAGCAATTCTATGTTGTGCATCAGTCCTCTGATTTTTTTATTAGGGGGTTTGATGTTTGTTTGTTTTTTTTCACCCGAGATTTTCCTAATTGTTCAAAAATACATTAATATTCCTGTTAAACTTGTTGTTTAAAAGAGCTTTGAAAGATCTGATTCTTAGGTCAAATATTTCATCCCAGTTTTCACTTTTGATCAGTCTTGCAATTGCTAAACCTTTTAAATGCACTTGTACAAAGAGGAAAAAACAACCCACTTTCGGCTGTGGTGGCTCTGGGCCATTCTGCCAGTGCTTTGAATTGTGCTTGTTGACCCTGTCATGCTTTCAATTCAGAGGCCTTTGGGGCAGGATCTTTGGTCCAATTTTAGCAACTTTATGATGGATTTGGATGGTGGAAATAAACATTTAAAATCTCTGTAAAATTGCATCCTGAGCCTATAAATGAATAAATAAATCAGAGGCGTTTGTCAGTGTTGGCCGTAGTTCTTGGTCTCTCAGTCAAGGTTTATACTTGCTACTTGCAAAGAAAGTTCTAAACATTTGAGATTGAGAAAGATTAGAAAAAATTGGCACGTCTTCAGTAATTTTGTGTTTGTTTAAAAAAAAAAGTAATTTATGATTGGCGAACGCCTTAATTGCAGTCAGAGCGAGGAGATGTGATTTTGCTCTGATTTCCCTTTCTTGTAATTTCTCAGCAGCAGCAATCTGGTGGAAGGGCAAGTCCTTGACACTGCAATTTGGTGTAATTATTCCTGAAAAATTCATGTACTTAGAAGCTTTTATATTAGTTTCAGATTTCAGCGCTGATAATGCCTCAAGGATCTTGGGGCTGGTGTTTTGTGAAGTTGGAGCTACGCAGCTCCTGCTTCTGGCTCCCTCCTTGTAAACTTTCTCCATTAAAATAATTTGCATAAGTGAAGCTGCTGATGCAGGGAGGGGAAGGGGGGTGTGGGCAGGTGTTGCTGAGCTCTAATCCCTTCCATCCCACAGGGCTCCGAGGTGAAATATGTTGCTAATCACTCACGACAGCTCTAAGAGCATTATTTCACAGCAGAGAAATGACTTGGCAGCGGCATGGTGTGAGCTTCAGGGGGTGTGAAGGTGCAAAATTGGGCAGAAATGGGTGAAGTTGGGCCAGAAAATGGCAGAGTCCCGTGGAGGTGGGGTGTGCGTGTGGTGTGATGCGTGTATGGAGTGAAATCAAAGTTTGGGGTCACTCATTGCTTTGCCAGCTGATGAGGCCGAGCCTGTGTGCTAATTAATAACTGACTCACAGAAGGATTTGCATTGGGAAAGACCTTCCAGATTGAGTGTGGCTCTGTGGGTTTACAAGGAATAGATAAATATATCAGTTTAGATGGTGTAATGGTCTTTTCTGTCTTTCTGAGCTGGGAATTTGCCCCGTGAACTGCTGGAACCACAGTGGCCATGTGTGAAGCAGCTTTTACAGCATTGAGAGCCGAGTCATTGGAGAAGTCTTGACTTCTGCTGAACTTTGAGCTGAGTCCAGTCTGAGAGGAAGCAGGATGAAATGGGTTCAGTGGTTTGTGAGTGTTCAGTGTTTATTACCCCTGACACAGGAATAAATGAAGGTGGCTGTGATGTAGAGATGGGATGCTGGGAGTGCAGAGAGTGGACAGGCGCTGCTAAACCTTGGCAGTCAGAGCACTGGCCATGGAGCTGATGAATATCTGGCATTTTCTTGAAATAATTATTACTTTGGATGTGCCAGGAGCCATCAGGAACTTAGTGTGCTGTTGGGTACAGGAGCCACATGTCACAGAGGGGTGGTACCTGCTCTAATGACAAAGAGGGGGGAAAAAAATTCCAGTTTTATTTTACAGACTAGGGATCTGAGCAGATAAAGTTTATGACCTGCTCTTGACAATACAGGAAATGTTGGTGGAGTTAAATCCTGAACTATGCTCTTCTCAGTCCGTTTGAAGTTGCTGTTTCATTCCTATTTTTATTGTTCTCCTGTTTCTGATTCAGCCTGTTGGAGAATGTATTTATGACTGGAACTGCTCATTTTTAATGCAAGTGTGGTTCTTTAATGCTGGCCATTGTTTTTTCCAAGCTGTGGTGTGCATGTGTGCACCTGTACCCCAGATAACATCCCACAAATCTGAACGCTTATTGATTTACAAGAAATATCATCTGCTCTGATGATAAATAATTCAAAGCTCCTTTAGGATCCAGTAGTAGGAAGGCCAGTAGTAAGGAGCTTCCTGACCTAGTTCCAATAGCAGGAGTATTGTATATATGGATACACCCCATGGCCTCATTCTGTGCCCTTTCCTTTTCTGAGGTGTGAGTTGCTTCAGAAGAAGAACTTCAGGGACAGAGTCTGTGTGAAATGAATAGCAGAACTTTTATAGAATCGTGGATTAAAGTTGTTTGGGTGGAAAGGACCTTAAAGCCCATCCAGTTCACCCCTTGCCATGGGCAGGGACACCTTCCACTATCCCAAGTTGCTCCAAGCCCTGTCCAGCTTGGCCTTGGACTCTTCCAGGGATGGGGCAGCCACAGCTGCTCTGGGCAGCCTATGCCAGGACCTCACCACTCTCACAGGGAAGAAATATTTCCTAATATCTAATTTAAACCTCCTCTTTGCCAGTTTGAAATCATTCCCCCTTGTCCTGTTGCTACATGCTCTTGGAAAAAGTCCCTCTCCATCTTTCTTGGAAGTGTCAGAACGGATGCTGTTTGTTTTCCTGTCCTCTGTAAATCCTGGTTTGGGTGTATTCCCACATCCATTGGAGTTGTGCTCCAGCTGCCCTGTGGATGGTTCCTCAGCTCCAGTGGCCATTCTTGGGCACACACACTCGGACACCCAGCAGAAGTTTGGTTTCTCTTGCTTGGCATGCTTCTCCTTGGAGTCCCAGGCTGTCAGTGCTCTGTTCTGGGGAGCAGCAGGAGTGGCTGTTGTTGTCCAGTGCTGCAGCCAAGGACAAGTCCTGGCTTTGGCTGAGCTCCTCTCCAAGGCTCCTTCTGCTTTGCTTCTCCTGCTGGAGCTCGTCTGAGAGGGAGGATCGTGGATGCTCTTGCCTTACGTGGCCTTTTCTGCGTTAGAAAGGACATAATGTGTTTTGTTCTTAGCTTTTCAGACACGTTTTCAAGTAGACATTTTCTGCCTGTGCCGACCTTGGCACTGCGGCTGCTGCCTGTGCCCTGCCACGCTGCTCATAGACAGCGAGAGCTGTTTAATCCCAGAATGGAGTTTAACCTTGAAGGATGCTTTTCAGCAGGTTTCTTTGATCAAAGCTGGGTTAACTAGAGCTCCAAGATGCAGCTTGAAGCTCCTTTCAACAGATTGTTCAGCTCATGCATGAAATAAATCTCTCTTCTGGGCAGGTGTAGGAGCTAACCAGGTTAGAACGACCTGTGCTGCTCGCAGTTTATGGTTTGATGAGGATGCAGATAAGTCATCTTCTGCCTGCTTGGGGCAGGCAATGTGCCTCAACCTGCTCTGCAGGCTTGGGGTGTTTGTTCAGCTCCTTCTTTGAGGGCATCTTCACCCAGGGGCTCTCAGAAGTGCAGGAGCACCCAGCTGCCCATGCTGGGCATCTCCCTGGGGCCAGTGGCAAAGGGTTTCCCGATGCTCCCAGTTAAACCAGCAGTTACAGAATCCCAGAATCACTGAGGTTGGAAAAGCCCTCCAGGACCATCGAGTCCAACCTGTGCCTGATCCCCACCTTGTCACCCAGCCCAGAGCTCCAAGTGCCATGTCCAGATGTTCCTTCGACGCTTCCAGGGATGCAGACTCCACCATCTCTCTGGGCAGCCCTTTCTAATGCTTGACCATCCTTTCAGTGAAGATAAATATGCCCAGAAAGAGGTACCCAAGGTCCAAGATGCATATCTCACCAAATTTTAGGCCTGACTGTGACTTCCCCTAAACATACTTCAGTTGACTCGTGGTATGTGGAAAGTAAACGGGGTGTTTCTGAATTTTTTTGTTGTTTGCTGTTTTCTTCCTCTTTAAAATGAAAAAAGTAAATGAACAAAAGATTTTGCTGCAGTCCAGTTGGATGTGCTTCTGTTGCTGAAATCTCCCTGGATTTTGTTTTTAGCCAACTTGTGTTTCTGCTCCTTGTGAGTGCTGCTATTAAGGTGGATCATGCTGTGAACTGAGATGAACTCGTGCAGAAACGGCCACTTCTTGCATTAGTGCGTGGTTTGTGCTGATGGCATCTCTGGCCAGGGAAAGCTTTTCAGAAATGGCTGTGTTTCTGTGAAATGCAGCTTTTAATCCCAGATTGTTTACGTGTAGGGCAACTAATGAGTCAATAGACTACAGCAGAGAGGGAACCTTTCTTCCTGTTTGTGGAGCATGCTAAGCTCCATTTTAAAATTTTCCATCCTTCTGAAGGACACATGGACTCTGCTTCAGTTCTTTGAACTCCAGAGGATTTGTACCTGTAACTTCCATGTGAGAATTAGGAGGTGATCATTCTGGATAGTCATAATCCACTCCATGTAATTTATTCCTATTTATTCATGTGGATAAGTAGCAATGATTTTAAAGGAGCGCGAGCGTCGAGGAGCTGGAATGCAGCGCGGACTCCTGTAGCCTGTGATCATTTTACAGATTTGTTCAGTTTCTGTGGCTGCAAAAGACATTTTGTTCCTTTGACGTTATCCATCAGACCAGAAGTACGGGATGTCAGCAGAGGAGGAGGCGCTGGAGAGGTTTGCTCCTTACACAATCACTGTTTTCCTGGGCGCTTCAGTCACACGTTAAATTTTCATTATCTTCTCCCATTGTCTAGACGGAAGATCTGTTGATGTAATTTCTTGCAGTGCACTCCTTGGGGCAGAGGAAAGCTTTCTTGATGTCATTATTATGAAAAAGGCTTATTCTGTTACTGCTGGTCTGGTGGGCAGTGGGAACGGGGTGGTGCTGGGGGTGATGGCAGCGCCGGGGGGCTCGGGGAGGAGGGGGAGCTGCAGGCTCTGGGAACTCGTGCCAGGATTGTTCATCTCCAGTGGACCCTCTGTAAACACAGAGGGAAGAAGGGAGGGTCTGGTTGGCAAAAGATTTGGGCTGGATTTTAAGAAGAAATTGCTCCCTGTGAGGGTGGGGAGGTGCTGGCACAGAGAAGCTGTGGCTGTCCCATCCCTGGAAGTGTCTAAGACCAGGTGGGATGGGGCTTGGAGCAACCTGGGATAGTGAAAGGTGTCCCAGGCAGGGGGTGGAACAAGGTATTCTTTAAGATCCCTTCCAATCCAAACCATTCTGTGATTCCACGATCTCTTACTTACTGCTCCCTCTTCATTTAAAATCAGTATTTTGTTTAGGTTGTTAAAATACACAGAGGGCAGACCCAGTTCTTAATGAACAAATAAACAGCAAGTTCGTCACTGAATAATTTATAATCCCAAACCTGATTAACAGTGTTCAGCCCTCCCAGTTCTTGTCTGACTTGATGTGGTGGTTGGCCTCCAGAGCTCTCGCTTTGGATCACAGTGTTCAGAGATCCGTGTTCCATGTGGGACTTGGAGATACACACAAAACTATTAATAGGATATTTTCCTACATGGGAGTTTAGGGCCTTCCAGCAAAGTCCTTGGCTTTATTGTAGACTTTTTTTTTTCTGATCGAGTCATTCAGACTTCGTGCCTCAGGTCCTCCTCTGAGGAGGAGTGTGGAGACTTTCCTCCCTCCATGGAGGAGATGTTAGTCAGGATTTGGGAGGCTTCTCAGAATTTTAATGATGGGGTCCCTGTGAGCACACGAGAGGGGACGTCCCTGAGGTCAGCAAGGCTTAGCTGCTCAGTCTTGCTGCTGCAGAAATATGAGTGATATTTAATGGCCTTGTTTAGAGCATGAGTACTTTGTTCAAGGTTATTTTTATGATAATAAATAGTATAATTATAATAGTAAGTAGTATAATTGTAGTAATAAATAGCATGTATGGAAATTATCGATTTTAAAATTGGAAACAGAGAAAGTCTGGTGGAATTTGGACTCGATACTGTGACAATAGAGTTGCTTTACCAGGGCCAAACACTGCTGGCCTGCATTGATTTTAGGATTTATGTACTTGTATTGTTGCCCATATGAAATTTTTATGGGCATTATACTACAATGAATATTGAGGTTACTTGACAAATAAAGGAAATCTTTGTTAATGTGGTTTAAGTGAGTGATTGTGCCATTATAAATTAGGCAAAGTAGATGTTAAGTGCACTGCAGCCAAGCAGGGCCTAATGGAGCTGCTGTTGGCTCCTGGTGTGGCTGATCCCAGGCAGCTCGGGGTGACTTGTGCAGTTATTTTACTGTGCAAGCTAAACCTGAGACAGGAATAAAGTGGTGACCAGGATGTCCCCTGGGAAGTGACCCCAGGGATCAGCTCCACCTGACTTTTCTTCCAAGCTTTAAAAAAAGCAGTTTCAAGTAACTCCTCTTTTTTTTTTCTCCCATTTTTTCTTGCAGTATCCGCAGTGTTATGCAGAAATACCTCGAGGAAAGGGGTGAATTAACCTTTGACAAGATCTTTCATCAGAAAATTGGTAAGTCATGTCTCAATGAAATGTTAATCGTGTAGATATTTTCAAGATCAGTTTGGTTTTTACTTTTCTCTGTGGTGCCTGCTGAGAGGTCAGTGCTGTAGATTGTCTGAAGAACACTGGAGGGTGGACAGGACTTAGTGAAACAAAGGTCTTCAAGAAGATGAAATGTTGTGAAAGGGAGGAAGATGAAGCAAGGCAATCTGTCAACTTCAGGGTCTGGAAAACTACAGGGAAAATAATTAAATTATTTGGAAACATCGAGGACAAAATTATATTACTTGGTATGGGCTTGTCAACAATGTAATGTGTCACATCTGTTAAACTTTTTTTTTTTTTCTTTGCAGAGGTAATGAGCCTGTTGATAAGGGAGCAGGAGAAAAGATCCCAGATGGGTTGTCTTGACCCTCTGACATGGTGGGGAGACATAGGCTGGGTGAAACTGCTGGGAAAATGCACTTGTGGAGCAGTTAATCAGTATTCCATGGAAAGGTGGATCCAGAGAATGGGAATGTTCCCTGGATCAGTGTTCAGTTAGCTGAGTGCTGCTCTGTGTTCTGCTGTGACACACGGAGGACAAGGACAAAACCTCCATAAAGCAGGGGAGGGGGAAAAGCAGCACTCCCAGGACAATCCAGCAGTGTCCTTCCTCTCCACCTGTGCCAGAGCAATCACACAGGCACAGCCTGGGGACCCTTGGGGCAGGGACTTGGCTGTGACAGCCAGCCCTGGGCCGTGTTGGCTCAGCTGGATCACACGGCTAAATATAAAATCAGTGTTGTAGCCAGTGAGGCATGTGAAATAATCCTCTTCTGGCAGAATGTTGTGTCCATCCTGGCAGTGGTTTAAAAAAATATACATGGACCTGCTGGGAAGAGTCCAGGAATGAGTGCGGACCTTGCTGAGCTGTCTGGTAAATCTGACCTACAGGGAAGTATTGAAATAGGGTGTGATGTGGGCAGTGGAAGGGAGAAGTGAGGTTGAACATGATTCAAAACCAGAAAAGCTGTTGTAGAAATGATGAGATTAGTCCAGAGCTTTAATGTGTCAATGAAAAAAAAGAAAAAAAAAACCAAACCAACCCAAACTTGATATGAATAAAATCTAAGATTTTAGTGGTAGTGTGGGTAATAAAGCAGAGAGTATATTTCATTAGGGGTCTTGGGATCTTTATCCAGCAGTTTTGAGGAGTGAATTAGCTGGGATAGCACAGCTTCTGTCTTGGAAAATGAGGAATGGGCTGGGAAGTGCTGGGGAGGTCAGTGGTTTTATTCCTGTCTGAAATGTAGTGAAAAAAGTTCCTGGTTTCCCAGGAAAAGTGGTGCAATGGGGGCATCTTTGGGCTGGTTGAGTTTTCACTGGTCTCCTTCTGGCTGGAGCAGAAATACCCCAAAACCTTCCTGCTTGCCTGGCAGTGTGCAGCTCAGCAGAGTGGAAGTTTTTGGCATTGCCAGATTAAAATAATCGGTGTTCCTGTGCCTCAGAGTGTCATTAATGGGTCTCAGAGCCCTTGGAAGTCTTGGGGAGCTTTTCAGAGTGTTTCAGCAATTGGAGTGTGGTCTGTACTTGTGCTGAAAACTGTCTTTTTATTGTGGTCAAAACTTTTGCCATGTAAATGTACAGATACCTTGTTTTCTTGTACTGACACCTCAGTGTGTGCTTCAGCTCCAGTGCCTGTGCTGAATCATTAATATTTTGCTGTAGCCTGGCAGTTGCAAAATAAGCAGAATTTTTAGCAACCAAACACAGCCTGACTTCAACTGAGTCTCTTTGGGGGCAGTGAAATGAAGAAGTCCTTTTTTTTTTTTTTTTTTTTCTCTATAAAAAGAGAAGTCAAACAGACCATCTTCTATGTAATGGATATTTCTATTTATGTAATTGAATACTTTTCATTACCTGTTACAGCGAGGACTGTTGCAGTTATTTTGATAAGTAACAGCAATTACAGTTAGGTAACTGGAACCTTGGAAGGATTAGATCTCTCTCTTTTTTTCCCCCCATGTTGGTAGTAGCCATTAAACCTGGAATTTTAAAGCCCAGTTTCATTAACATTTTAGTTTCTGTGCACAGAGGAGAGGTTTCCTCCTTCTCTCCCTGGGTACAGTCAGAGCAGCACTTGCCCTGGATTACCTGGAAATGAGGAGCAGTTCTGTGACTGCTGTGCAGGAGTTTCAGTTAATTCTGAAGCTGAAATAGGATTTAGAATGGAATTAAAAAAAGATTAAAGCTAAACACGACTGTTTTTAACAGCAGATTTTGCATCACGCTGGAAAATACAGTATTTCCTTACTGTGGTTGTTCATTTAAATTTGATTGCATTTTCTAGCGTGTTCTGTGCCATTCAATTAGCTCTGTTTCCAGACATTAATTAGCATAATTGCTTGTGGTAAAGTACCTGCAGTTTTAGGCGAGCAAAGGGCTGTGAGAAGAAGTATGGAGAAGTAATTAAAACTCTAATCACTTTTTTGTTCTCCTTGTCTCTTTGTCTGGGGGGGGATGTGGTGAGACCACAGGTGGGGCAGGTGCTGGGTGTGCCCAGGTAGGGGGGGACCCACGGGGGGCTCCTCCTGCTCCTGTGGAGTCTCCATGGGTCTGGATCTCCAGTAATTCTGCTGGATCATCCCTGTTTTTTTCCTCAGCTGAGGAACCATCCAGCACTCCCTGCTTTATCCTTTCACACCGACTATAAAACTGCACTGAGCTCCCCAGTTTTTCCTTGGCAACTGCTCTAGATGAGAACTGTTCTGTTTCTTTTTTTTTTTTTCCCCAGACCTAAATTCTTCCTCACAGCTCCAGGTCACTGTTTTTTTTTTTTTTCTTTTTTTTTCTTTTTTTTTTCTGTTTTTCAGTATCCTTTCAAATGTAAACCCAGGCTTTGATCAGCTGTCTGATACGAGGGCTCTGATGTCAGTGTGGAGTCGTTCCTGTGGATGTTTCCCTATGAATGTGTCTAATTATGGTGCTGATCTCATCATCTGCAAGTGTTTATTCTTAGTGAGCCCTAAAATCGCTTTTAGGGTCAGTGCTTTCCTGGTCCCACTGCCAAAGGTTGGCCCAAATTCCCTTCCTGCCAGGTGTCCAACTGCAGGGAGTCACAGGGACAGCTCTGGCTTGGAAACCAAAACCTTTAGGATCAGCCTAAGAGCAGGAAGCTCATCAGGGATGAAAATGGCCCGGAGGCTCCATCAGATTTGCATAAACAAATCTGTCCCCTATTTGCATCTCTTCCCTGGGGGAGGCGAGCAGGCTGCACTCATCCCTTGGTGCTGGCACTGCTGTTTGCCCCCTGAGTGATGCTCCAGAGCTCTCTAAGAATGTCCGGGTGAGTCAGAGGACATGGAGCTCACAGAAGCACCCAGAAGAGTGCTCTGGCAGCGCTGGCAGCCCAGCCCAGCTGTCTGTTCCTTCAGAAGCTGCTTCCTCCACAGCAGAAGCCTCTTGGGGAAGTACAGCCTGTCTCGAAGCCGAGTGCGTAACCACCTTAGCTGGTTTTCTTTTACCACATCCTGTTTGCTACAACACCAGATTATGAGTTTCTTTAGAAAAAGAGAGGTTTGGGAAGTGTTCAGGGTCAGGTTGGGCCAGGCTGGGAGCTGCCTGGGCTAGTGGAAGGTGTCCCTGCCCGTGGCAGGGGGTGGAATGAGATGGTCTAAAAGGTCTCTTCAAACCAAACTGTTCTATGGCTCTGGTATCCCAATATCCATAATTTACGTGTGGAATCCACTCTGCTTCACTCCTTGTCACGTTCCCTTCCCCTGTGGTGTGGGGACACCTGGAGAGACCCTGCCCTCAGAGGGCAGGTGGGAAATGAGCAGATCAGGGGCTGCTGCAGCCAAGGCCTTCAAGGGAATCTATGAGACCATAATATTGCTTTAGAACGGGATTATCCTGGTTATTAAATGCTTTGGAGCAAACTTGCTGCCAGTTACAGTTCGGTGACTCTCGTGTCTGACTCTGGGCTTTCAGACAAGCTGCACTGCGAGGCAGGGAATGAAGCTGGCTTAGAAATCCTGGGCTGTGATGTTAAAGCATCCTACAGCTCCATGCCAGGCTTAGGTTCAGCCTTGGGTTCTCTGGTGACTGCTTGAGTCCCTCGTGAAGGCAAACAGGCTGCTCTCACCTCCTGAAGCTGGTGGGATGTGGCAGTTCCTTCACACCCTTCTCAGTTTCTCATCTCTTGCAGAGCCATTGGGTGTGGGTCTGGGGGAAGGATGAGAACAGGACGTATTTTAGCTGTTTCAGCAGCTGGTCTTGCTGCAGTGTAAGTTTTTCACCTTGCCTAGGAAGTAACTTGCATTTTTTTCCCCCCCCGAAGGTGGCTCAGTTTTATTTTTGTGAAACAGAACTAATTAAAACAACTTGTAGCTGACGTAAGAAGTTACAACCCCTTTTTTTTTTTTTCCTTATTTACCATCCACTTTCGCAGAGTGAGGGATGATCTTTCTGAGGTGATTCATTGCACTGTCTTCCATATCCTCCTCAAGCAGCTCCAAGCTGGAGGTTTTCCCAGCAGGAGGGGAAGCATTTTGCCATCTGCATCGGTGCTGGTTCCAACCCACGGGGGCTTGTGGGGGCTCTCAGCCCCTTCCCTGCTCCCATTATCCTGATCCAGCTCAGTGTGGATCGTTCTGTAGCTCCTCAGCTGAGCTTCCAGAGAGTTTGTTCTGTTCTGTAGCTCCTTCTGCGCTGAGATTTTTGTGCCTGCCCTGCTCAGTTCGAGGGAAATGTGCTTGAGCTGACCCTGCTGGCTGCTGTTTCCTCCAGCTTGGTCAGGGACAACTTTCTGTTAAAAAAAAAAAACAACCCAAAAA
Source organism: Horornis vulcanius (assembly GCA_013401035.1). NCBI lineage: Eukaryota > Metazoa > Chordata > Aves > Passeriformes > Scotocercidae > Horornis > Horornis vulcanius. The sequence continues at coordinate 18,307 of VZUA01016114.1, forward strand.
ACCCCAATCAAAACTAGGGTGAGAACAGCTGCAGCGGGGTTTTTTTTGGGTGCAGTGAATTGTGCTTTCTCTTGCTTCTTTCTCTAGTTATGGACTCATATTTCATTATTTCAGAGCTTTGGTGCTAATCATTAGATAGGAGTTAAAATCTGTCGAGAAAAACATTCTTGCTCTTCCTCTTTCTGCTGGCACCGCACTCCCTGAGCTGCCTAAAAATAACAGGCTGGGAAAAGTGACTCCCTAGAGCATTATTTAAGCTATTGTTTAATTTAAGCAGAAGATCTATGTGCTGTTGGCATTCTGGACTAATTAAATAGTCCTCTGAGGAAATAACAATGAAGGTTATAAAACTTGGTCGGGAGTAAAGAAAAGCACCTGAGTTTTTGGCTGTGAAGTGAGCAGGGATGACTTTCCTGAGCTGTATCATGAGCACTGTGATAATTTTCCTCTGTTCTGGTGCCTTGGTGTTCAATAATGCACAGCCAGGTAGCAGGGACATCTTTACTTGGTGGGTTTTCTGTTAAAGCAGGGGCACAGGTTGTTTGTTCAAGGTGGTTTTATTCTGAGGTTCTGGTTCTGACCTGGCAGCCACCACACAGAAGTGGTCACCACCAAAATTAGGAAGTTGCCTTCTGAACAAAAAATAACGTTTAAAATGCTGTTTGAAGACAGATCTTCTTCTTTCTCATGGTATTTCTAATTTTCAGTGCAAGGTCAGCCTGGGATGTGGGTTGTGGACAGGCTGCAGGAGGTTCTCAGGGGCTGTGGAAGCCCTTCTGTCCTTGCACAGTTCTGTGATTAGTTAAAAGAAACAGAGAATCCAAACCACAAGGAGACATGGGAAACTGTGTGGCTGTAAAGTGAAACAGAAACCGTTAATGTGAGATATTTCACAGGGGATCTGCTCCTCACACAATTCTCTACTTGTACCAAACGGGGGGTGGGGAGGACAGTGAAAGAGAAAATCCCTGCTCTGAACCTTCTGAAAGCTGGTCTGTTTTTCTGTTTGCAGTGTTTTTTACCAAATCAGCGCTAGATTTAAGATCTCTTTATTATGTTATAATTTCAGTGCTACTGGAAGCTACATTTCTTTCAACACCCTCTTATTTTGTGGTAAAATAAAGTGATACTTGGCATGAATTACATTGAAGATCATTTTGAGGGGTGTCTCTGAAGCTCCTGCTGTAGATTTTATGTGCATTGGAGTTGTCTGTCTTGGTGTCAGGGATAAAGAGTATCCAAAGGCACTATCAAAATGCATGTATTCATTTTGGATTTTCTTTTGATGATAAATAATTGAGCATTTCTTTGTTGGGCAGCAGCCTGATCCCCCTGGCTGCCTTTGTGGGGGGTTGAAGATGCTGAATTGTGTGATTTCCCTGGGGAGCTGCAGATTAAATCTGAGCTTTAAAATAGGAAAATACATACCCTATCATCTGGAACGTCCCATGATGGATAATGTACACATCCTGGTAGATTAGCATTTATATGCAGTGCAGTTCTTGGAAGATACAAAGCATGGGGAGAAAGTCTTTATCTCAGCAGAACAGTGCAATTATACGGTTTTTGGGTTAAGTTATCAAGAATTCCAGGCAAACTGGCAATTTTGAACTGAAGTAGTATCATAGGAGAGAAGAAGAGAGCGTTAATATCCCTCTATAATAGAGAGAACAAATTTGAAATTATTTGCATGACATTTCCCTTGGATGTTTCCAAGGAAGCTTCCAGAGAACACAAACACAAACACCTGCCCTGCTGTGCACCTGCCAGAGGTGTGTTTGTAGGAAAATTCATTCCTTTGGGATCAGAGGGGCCCTGGGTGGTTGGTTCAGCCCTCTCCAGCCTCTTCTTGAGCAGAGCTTTGCCGTGGCTTAAAACTGTGTGAGGGAGGTTTAGGTTGGGTATCAGGGGAAGGTTCTTTCCCCA
>VZUA01016118.1:1726-14590 GCA_013401035.1 Horornis vulcanius
GTGAGCTCAGAGCTGCACCCTGGGCAGCACAGAACCTGAAATACAGGAAAAATAAAACTTTAGGCATCATTTCCCCCCTTTGGAGGGGGAAAACATCTGCACCAAAGAGGGGTGTGTGCAGGCAAACTCTGTGTGTCCAAAAACCTTGATTTGAAAGGAAACTGGGAAAACACACTGCAAGTTCATCTGTGTAAAACATGATCATCTTCACCAGCAGGAAGAGGCCTTAGGAACTGGAATTTTTTGGCATTTTCTGTGTTAGTAACAAGCCATCAGTTTCATGCAGGGTTTGCAGAACCTCGGGGCTGCTCAGTCTGAACTTCTCCTGACCTGCCCACAGCTTTGTTTTATTTGGTTTAGCTGTGACAGCAATTCCTCTAAATGACCAGTTATCTATGGATAATCTGGTTTATTCTTGTTATCTTGGTGTGCTACAAACATAGTTCCGTAGCCACAGCAGTAATTTTATGTGAAAAGGGCTTTTTTAATGACTGTAATGCAAAGATAAAATGCAGAGAAACACGGGCCTGGTGCAGCAGTGGGAGCTGGAGCCACAGGAGGAGGAATGCACACGTGGGATGGGAAAATCTGGGGCACAAGAGACCTCCAAGGCAATAAACAGCTCATCAATATTGAGAGATGCAGACCTAGAGAGGGACAAAACAACAACAAAAAAGTGCTACTTAAATTATGTGGAAGGCACCACGTTTAGAAAACTCAGATGAATTGTGGAGCTGCAGTTCAGGGAAGAAGGAAAATGAAAATGTAAAAGCAGGTGGGCAAACATGAAAAATGGCCCAAATTAATCCTAGAGTGAAGCAGAAGAAATCCTCACCTCCATCTAGGCTGCTCGTGACCCTTGAACGAGATCTTTGGGGTTCCAGTTGTGCCAGCAGCTCACTCTGGGCTGGATATTCAGGATATGGATCCCACCCACCCATAAAGAGGATTCCCAGTGCTCCCAGCAGCTCCATCACTGCCCTCCCATCCCTGTGCAGCTGCAGGCCAAGGCCAGCACTGCAGAGGTGCTGAATTCCCTGGGGAATTCTGCTTTGGGTCACCCCTGTCCCTGCCTGAAGGACACACGGGGAAAATCCCTCCCCTCCAAACGCAGCGAGCAAAGGACCAGAATATTCCTTCCTAAGGAAAAATGAAGGGAGCCTGGAACTTCTCCTTTCAAAGTGTATCATGGCCCTAAACAGGATTAAAGTGCAGAATTCATCTGGTGGGGGGAGTAGGAATTTAGGAAAATTGAGATTTTTATTTTTTTTTTCCACATACTCTGCAGAAGCCGAGTGAATCCATTTCCCACAAAGTGTGTTCAACTGGCCCCTGCAGCAGCACAATTGACTTCATTAGTCTGTCTCAGAGCCTTCTTGTTTTGCCTACCAATTAGGATAATCACCCTGTCATATGAGCTCTGCAGCTGGGACAAATTGGAGGTCTGGGGAAGCAGCTGGAGATGAAAACCAAACCCCAAAAAAGCTTCCTTGGAGTGCGTGCCTCCATCAGTTCTGTCCTGGAGTTGAAAACTAGTCCAAAAAGGTGAACAATTTCCATTTTCCCCTGATTTCTCCTTGCTATAGCCAGTTGCACTCATCCCAAGCTCTTCAGGGGAGCAGAGAATTGTGCTTTGACCATCAGATATTTTCTGGGATGCTCAGGTAGTTTCTGGGATATTCAGATATTTTCTCCTGATTTCTCCTTGCTATAGCCAGTTGCACTCATCCCAAGCTCTTCAGGGGAGCAGAGAATTGTGCTTTGACCATCAGATATTTTCTGGGATGCTCAGGTAGTTTCTGGGATATTCAGATATTTTCTCTGTCTGTCCTGCATCAGCTCCCCCAGCCCTTTCTGCCTTGCTGAGAGCAGGAGTTGAGGAACCTGCTGAGGAATCAGCCCCAGCAGCACCTCTGGAGTTTGGGATTTGAGAGATTTAAAGGCATTTCCCACAGGATTTTTGGGCAGCTTTTCTCAGATGCACAAGATGAAAGTCACAATCCGTGTGGAGAGCAGAGGGGGATGCAGAGAACACCATTTCCTCTCACAGGAAACACCATTTTCACTATAAACCTGTTCAACAGTATTTTTGTAGTGACAACAGCTTCACTTGGAACTGCTGACGTGATAAATTCCATTAATTTCCCTCTATCTGTAATAAATCTTGGCTTGAAATTCCCATTCATACACGGGAAGGCACAGATTGCTTTGAAATGCTCTACAAAAATCTGAAAAAATTTAAACTAATTTAGGATTAAAAATTTAAACTAATTTAGGGAAACCTAAAATTCTTCTGGTTCCCCCGTGCTATCCCCTGTAACTTGCAGTAATTTCCCATGGAAAATCTCAGTTTCTGCTGGCCTGATGCAAGGGCACAGAAAGGAAACCACCTGACTCTTCAGACTTTGTCCAAATTCCGCTGTTTTTATATTTCACCTTCATTTATTTCACAAATACTTCCCCACGTTTGGAAATGTTTGCCCATGCCAAAGTGCATTTCCACTGCAGCCAGCAGAAGCCAGACTGTGGAATAGAATTCATGGAAAATAACTTCACAAAGCCTCATCTGGCACCTGCAGCTCAGGTCCCAGGGCCTGCTGGACAGGACTCTTCCCTGTCCCCACATCAGACAAGCTGTGTTTGTTTATCCAGGGCAGCAAAAGTGGGGAAAAAAACCCCATTTATTTTCTGCTCAGGTTGCTGCTCTGCAAAGCCCCAACACCAGAATTCTGCCTCACTGTCACCTGTGGGCTTGCCCGTGACGAGGCAACTCCACAGAGTTCAGCACTAATTCAGGTTTCCTCACCACCAGAAATCTGTCTGGATGATGAAAGGAAAATAATTTGGTTGTTTCAGGGAAGCTCAGCAGAACTGAGACCGTGGAGACGAACATTAAATGGCACAACCTTCTAAACCAAAGTGAAATTTCCTAAGATGTTGCCAGAAAGCTCCAGCAGAAGATGGGCACTGCCCATCTCACTCTGAGGGGTGAGAAATTCCAGGGTGCTGGGATCAGGCAGCCACACGTGGAACTGATAAAACCTTCTGCTCTCCACCCTCTGCTCATGTCTTTGATTTTAAACCAAATTGTTCTGGTTTTCCCTTTTGTCTTAGCTAGAAACCTTAATATGGCAAAGTGACATCTATTTAAAATAAATAAATGGCAGATTTAATTAATCCAAGAGAGGTTTACGAACAGAGCAGATCACACTTTTTAGCTCTTATTATTTGAACAGCCAACTTAATCTCAAAGAACAACACTTGCAGCTTCTTACTGCATCTCCTTTCATCTTTCTTTTTTTATTATTTTTAATCACAAGCCTTTTGTGTTTTATAACCCCTTCTGCTAAGTAAATCATAAATACTTTGAAGAGTAATTTCAGATATTTCCTTACAATCTTCTCTCCCCCGTTCCCATTTTGCTGCTGATTTCCTCCTTCACGTCTTGGCAAAAATCCAAAACCCAGCGAGGGAAATTTTTTTTGTTGTTGTTGTTGTCATAAAAGAATATTTTTTCAGAAAGCCTTTCAGAGGAAAATCGAAGTGTTCTTCACCTTCCAAGCCTTCTGGCAGGGAGCTGCCATCACATACACGAGGTTCTTCACTCAGACGAGCCTCCAAGCAATCCAGCAGCGTCGCCAGCAAAGATTAAGGACACACCAAGGTCAAAAGAAAGGAAAGAAAACCCAAATAAAATAGTACCAGCAAGGCTCGCTCTGTTAAAGCATTTAACTGCAGACAAACAATCCCAAAACCTGGAGAAAAATAAGATATAGCTGGATAGTCTCGGATTCAGGATGCCCTCTGAGAAAAATTTTTGGTGCTTAATTATTTAAACTGCAAAAGGCAGTTTAGATAAAGTAGAGTATGACATCACTCAGCTAAATCTTTTAATGATATCAACTTTACAACAACTATATTTAACAGACGGATTAAAGTGATTTACTGGAGTTATTTCTGAAAATACACGGCTTGAGTTTAAATCTAAATTGTTTATATGCAAATCTGGCTGAAAGAAGAGCATCTTAACAAGCGAGGTTTGCAACTTGAGACGTTAATGAAATTGGATGTCACGTCACAGCTTTTAATGGCCCAGAGTCAATGGCTCTGTGCCCTTCTGCAGGTGCTGCTGCCTGGACTCGTGTTGGGATAAAGGGACAGGAACAGGAATCTGTGAGATGGCAAAGAGGAGCGCCCAGGAATGGCAGCTGGCTGCAACCAGCCTTTGCTCCACTGGATGCCTCAGGATTTTAGATTTTATATATTTCAGACCCTGTGCTGCTCTAGTGGTAACTCCAGAGCTCCATGGCCTGTCAGCTGCTGCTCTCCTGCTTTATTCTGACAAAACAATTCCTCTCCAGGCCAAGGACACCACACTGCTTCACACCCCAAAAAGTATCAACAGAAGTGAATGGGGAGGAGCAAGCTGGGGGTAAATGAGTTCATTAGCTGAAGCTGTTAATTGGAGGATGATCCCCTGATATGTAAATGGGCCAAAGTTACAATCGTGTGACAAACTCGTGGCCATTGTCCGTGCTGGGGGCAGCCCCTGGGAGGCTCTGCCTGCCCAAGCTGGGCCTGTTGAAGCCTTCAGTAAATCCCCACTTTATTCTCTGACCCTTGCCCAGCCTCTGCTCCAGGGAGCCCCTCCAAGGCATCACATTCTGCACACAAATCTTTGCTTCCCAAAACTCCAACCCTGCCTGAGCTCAGGGCTCCAAGGCAGGCAGTGAACCCAAAGGGCCACCCTAAGTCTGGGCAGTCCCTGTCCTTGTCCTGAACCTCCCTCCCTCACAAACCTCTGTTTGGTCTCCTCCTAAATCCCTAAATTGCATCAAAATTCCAGGTAAGACCTCAACACCATTGTGTTTTCCCAAATCAAACAGTTCCCATCAGTGAGAATTCCCTGGTTTGCAAAATCATTCTGTGGGGAAAAGCTGTGTGAGGGAGGGGGGAAATGTCTTGGCATTGGCTCCTGCTGAGATGGTGCCCTGGAGAAAGGGAAGGCTCTGGAGTGGAAGGAGTTCCTCATCTCCCACCCTCCTCCCGTGCAGTCCTCCAGCACCAAAGCAGAGCTCAGGCTGCCTCAAAACAACCTAGAGTGCAGCAGAACATCATCCTAGTGCTCCTTTCCCTGCAGTTGCTGGACATTGTCTAAGTGATGGAATTCCAGTTCCCTCCCTCCTCCACACACAAAAATACCCCCAAAAGAACCAATGCAGGCAGCTCCAGCAGTTGTCTTCTCAGGATGTGGAGTTTTGCACAAAATTATTTCCTGTGAAGTGTTTTGGTGTGGATTTTGCCCTATTTTGGGGTGACCCACCCAAGCACAGGCACTGGCCTCTCTGCTGAGAGACCTCTCCACACGTGAGGACAAATTCCAGCCCTGGAAGGACCTGGAGCTGCTGGGGAGAGCCCAGAGGAGGCTCCAGGAGGATCCCAGGGATGGAGCAGCTCTGCTGGGAGGAAAGGCTGGCAGAGCTGGGGTTGCTCACCTGGAGAGGAGATTTGGGGTGACCCAATTGTGACCTTGCAGGGCCTGAAGGGGCTACAAAAACAATGGAGGGAGGAGATTTACAAGTGACAGGACATAGGGAATGGCTTCAAACTGCCAGAGGGCAGGGTTGGGTGGGATTTTGGGAAGGAAATCCTCCTTGTGAGGGTGGGCAGGCCCTGGCACAGGGTGCCCAGAGCAGCTGTGGCTGCCCCTGGATGCCCAAGGCCAGGCTGGATGGGGTTTGGAGCAGCCTGGGACAGTGAGAGGTGTCCCTGCCATGGCAGGGGTGGCACTGGATGAGTTTTGAAGACCCTCCCAACCCAAACCATCCTGGGACTCCTGAAAATAACGTGCAGCTCATCTGTGCAGTTGCAGGACTATTCCAGACTCCCTGGAAATCAAGAAAAGATTTATTCTGACATTTCCTAGCAGGCAGAGAAGGCGTGGGGCTGATGGCACTGGGGAAGTGTTTGATCTCAGCATTAGGTCATCCTGCTTCATGCCCAGCCAGAGCTAATTGTTAATCTGCTCAGTGCTCCCTCTCAAGCTCTGTCAGCACCAAGTGTCCTGCATGCAAATCAATATTCTGGGCAGCCTCCTCTCCCACCTCCTGTTCCTGCCTCTTGCAGGACAGCACCTGAATTTCTGCTCCTGCATTCCAAAAAAGCCATGAGCCTTTTCTTATTATCAAAAAAGCCATGAGTTTCAAACAGCAGAGCTCCGTGGTACTCACTGCCCACAGAGCCTGCTGGTAAAAATCCATTTTATAGCTATTTCTGCAGAGCTTTTCAGGCATCCAGTGATGTTCAGTGCAGTCAGAGGCCAACTTAAACCCACCATTTCTGCTTACACTTGCAGAATAATACTTGGAGTAAGGGGAGTTTGATGCTTTGAGTGTGGTTGGGGTGGCCTCAGCTGTGATTCTGCAGTTAAAGTTGTCTGATAATAAAGAGCCTGGAACAGATACTTTCCCTGGCTTTCCTCCTAAAACTCCCAAGGGGTGAGCCAGATTTTTGCTGTGCCCACAGAATCTGGCAGGGTGACACACCAGCCTTCTTTTTGGTACTTGACACAAACCAGAAGAGAGGGATGAAGAGAATTCCATGAAATCCAGGCTCCCAGTCCTGACTCCAATTATGGGATTTGTTAACTCTAATACCTGAGTCCATCCTTCCACTTCTTGGTGGGAGGAATCTCCTTCCTTTGCTACTCCAGTTCATTCCAGCCTTGGCAGAGTTCAGCCCAAGCAACTCAACCTTTTCCATCCCAGCAACCACAGTTTCCTCCAGTGCATTCTCACATTTTATTCACTCTGGGAACCCTAAATTTTTACGATTTCTAGATGCCCAACCTTCTTTATCACAACAATTCATCACTGGGTGCATCCTGCTTAGAGAGAGAAGTCAGTTATTGGGGGAAAGAAATGCAGAAGAAAAGAGCTCCAGCAAAAGATTTCCTGTCTCGGTCCTAAAAGGAGCAACAAGGGCCACGTCTATTCCCTCACCCTTCTCTTCCCCTGCTGCTGTTTCCCTGCTCCCCTCCAGTTGCCAGGCAACACTCCTGTCTCACATGCTCTGCATCCCAAAAAAAAAAGGGAAAAAAAAAGATCCTGCGGGGGCAAAATTGTGCTGACAAGTCGGGAGCGTAAACTTTCCGTGCGCTCCCTCCCCTCCCCGCCGTGCTCAGGGCCTTTCACAGCACATTAAATCATTAAATCTCACCTCTGCTCTCTCCAGAGCAGCGCACACCCCGGGAAACCGGGGCACGCTCAGGATGGGCTGGGGAAAAATAAAAAAAAAAAAGCCCCAGCCAGGAGAGAGTTCTCAGTTCAGATCCCTTCCTGCTGCCAGTGCTGAAATCCCCTCTGAACAAAGGGCTCCCACAGGATGCTGCTGCCACCATAAATCCTGCACGAGCCACGCTAATCTAGGACAGGTTAGAGACACAGAGCTTTGTGTATTCTGCAGCAATGGCAAATCCATTTTCTTTACTTTTCTTATTATCAAAGGCTTTAAAATTTGACCATAAAGCAGAACTCCTCCAGGCTGCAATTTATTCCTAATGCAAGGTCGTAGTGCTGCCTGAACTCCCTCTCTCTCTCCTGTTATCCACCCACACAGACTATGAACATCTTAAAGAAATAATAAAAAATACAATTCACTTAAGCTATTCAGCAAATTCCAAGTTAACCTCTTTATATGCTCCTCTATTCCTGTGTAATCCAATTATTCGAGGGGAATCTCACAGGACTACACTTGGGGAAAAAAAAATAAGTTTACAACTTCATATGTCGAGATATGTTTGTGCAGAAAAAGACCAGAAAGCAGAGCAGTGCAGCTTTCCTTTAGCAGATTCCCAATTTTTAGGTCCACACCTCACTCCCAACCCTCAGGACTTCTTGGAAAACGACCACAGTGCCAAGCTTCCTTTAAAAGTACCACAAAATGCAATATATTTCTGTGCTTTGCTTCACACCAGTGCTGACCCCTTCAGCAGAACACTTCTCCTTGTTCTCAGCCCCCAGTTTGGAAACAGGCTGGAGCAGGGCTCTGCCTCTGAGCCTCAGTTTACCATCAGCAAAACACTTTGCTTCCCTCCTTTATTCAAACTGTTCAGCAGAGAGGATGACTTTGGCTGCTACCCAAACCCCACAGCCACAATCCCAGGGCTGTCACTCAATTTTGGGAGCTTCTCCACGGGCTCAGGTGAGTGCAGGGTTTGCTTGGGGGTCAGAGCCTGGCAGCACAGAGAGCCCTCAGTGCCCAGGGCTCCAAACCCAGGTGTCCTCCCTGGATTTCCACTCCATGGCACCTTCAGCACTGCCTGTGACCAACCCCTCCGTGTCAGGACAGGCTCCTCCCTGGTGACACGGTGGCACTGCCACCTCCAGCCAGGGGGGATATCCCCCTGCATGGATTCACAGCACTGGAAACACAAATCCCAGCCCATGGTGCTGTGCAGAGAACTCCCAGCCTTGCCCTGCTTCAATTTCTGCACAACAAGGGGGGAAACAAGCAGGGACAAGATTTAAATTTGCCCACAGTCATAAAATAGATATATTTTGTTCTCAGCCTGCAGGCCCAGAGAAACATTTAATTCTGTAGTGTCTATTCTTCCTCAACACAACACTGCTGTGCCTCACCTGCCCATTCAGGGAGAGGGAGGGGAACATAAATCTCACTCCAGAGAGGGAACAGGCGTTCAGTTCTGAGAGCCTCGTGGTGAAAAGTGATGTTTGCAGGGGAGAAATGTGTGCTCACAGCCACAATGCATTGTGCAGCCTGGCTAGAATGCTCTTTAACAGCATCCAAAGCATCAGTGATGAAGAAAAGAGACCTTCAGAGCTAATTTAAGGTGGTTAGAGGATTAGTGGCTTTGGGTTGGGAGAGCTGAGAAACACACCAAAAGCAGATTTTTTTTAAGGGGTGAAAGTGTTTTCTTAAAACTGCCACCCACATCAGCAAATTATTATTAAGTAATAATTAATAACAAATTATTAATATCTGTCTGAACTATGCTCTCAAATGACATTTGTGAGAGCTGTTCCTCACACAGATCTCTCACCAGCTGTCAGGGGGACAGGGCTGTTCAGCAGAACTCAAAATATTGGTTTGTTATTAATATTTGTTTTCAGTTATTAGTGTAAAGTACAGCACTGTAAGGGCTGTGAAATTTATTTCGGTCAGATGCAACATAATTTTTAGCTTTTATTCTATATTGTTTGGATCATGTTTGGATTAAATATAATTTTTATATTTTTATTATTAGAATTTTACAGCTATTTTTGTATTAAATATACACTTTATTAATTATTGTTGCTTGTTTTTTTATATTTTAGGTGATTTTTATTTCAGTAGGATGTGGGGTTAGGACAAGAGAAATAGTACATTTGATGGTTGGGATGCTGGTTGGGTATAGACACAGTTGTTTTTTGTTTTTTTTTTATTATTGCACCTTTTTTTTTGGTTTTCACAAAATGTATTTGACCCAAAAAAATATTTAGATAACTAATTCCTAGCTGAAATACTGTGTATTTTCATTTACTGAGCTGTTCAGCTGGTCAATTAAACCCCCCTCTGCACAGATCTGCTTCTCTTGGTGAGATGTTGCTTTCCAAACTTGAACAACTTGAAATGCCCAAAAATGGGCGAAATCAGTAGGTTTTTAACACCATCATTCATCCAAAATTTAACAAAACATGACTGATCACGAGCAGCAATTATGCCTTAATGTGCAAATCAGAGAACTGTAGAACGGAAATCCAACCCAACCCTTTCATGCACAGAAATACCCACCAAGTTTTTTATTGTTAATTATTTCATTTGTCAATAAATACCACGAATGCCTCTTTTGACTTTTTCCACGTTCTCCTGTGAGCTCCACACCGGTTTTTTCTCAGCTTATCCCCATTCACTGATCAGCTAATTGCAATTTCTCCCTCTGATTCTCTCAGAGGAGGATTTTATGTGTATAATGGATTAAATAATAAAGCCAACAAGTTGTGGGGTTTATATTTAGATAAACAAGTATTTGATATTTAGACAGCAACTGGAAGCCAAGAATTGGCTAACACAAAATAAAGGACTCGTGTGTCAATCTGCATTAATTTGCATATTAATTTGCAACTTAATTCATAGATTTCTGTTGTTAAATGTGCCCCACACATTGTCAGGTTCGAGTAGCTGATGTATTTAGAGTGGAAAAAGCAAATCTAAAGCCACGGTGGCACTATGGGAGTGAGGCAGGGTGCTGAGGAGAGCCATTCTCCAGGGAGATAAAATCCACAGGCAGCAATTTTTTTATTTTTTTTTTTCCTTTTGATGTCTAAATATGCCCTGGTTTGAACCCTTCAAGGCTGCCAGAGCAGGGCTCTGCAGTTTCCCACCAGCCCGAGGAGACATGAAGGAAGTGGCATGTGCCACTTTGAGGGGACACTCTGGGACAGCAGGGGCTGGGCACAGGAGGAGCAGCTCCAAAAAAACAAGACTTGGCAACACTTCCTTCCTCCTGACCTCTTTGTTCTGCCCTGCTCTGGCTCTTATCCAGCCACTGCAAGAGAAAAAAAAAAACCCACAAGCAAACAAGAACTGCCTCTGCTGCTCTGCAAAGACATTTATTGGGAAGATGGCAGCTGCGCCAACAGGTGAAAATGAGCTCTTGGGGCTCTGATTCAATTTGGCACAAAATCTCTTGCAAACCAAGCAAATGTGACACAACCAATCTCCCTCGTGTTTGGCTGTGTCCAGAAACTACAGCCACAGCTGCTCTGGTGGCCACACAGGCCTGCAGTGCAGCAGCAGGGAAAAACAAAACACATCCTCCACCTCTTCCTCCACATCCCACGTTCTCTTCCTCTTAAGCCTCATTTGAATTTTTCTTCCACTCAGGCTCAGTCTTACCTGCTAGCAGCAATAACCCTGAGCAGCATCTCCACTACAAGCACTGGGATTGCTGCAGGGTCTCCCAGGGCACACAAACTCTGCTTTTTCCAGCCTCCCTGGTTTCATTCTAAGCAGTGCTCACGTGCAGACGATTGCCATCACTTTGTGAAAGGCTGGTGCCACCACTGTGCCCAGCCTGGTGCCACCACCGTGCCCAGCCCGGCTTCCAGGAAGGGATTTTGGGCTCACAGAGGATTCTTGCAGCCTCTGAGGTCTCAGGAGAATCTGTGGCACCTGACAGAGCCTGACACTGATGTGTTCACGTGGCTTTCAAACCAGCTGCTGTCCCCAAAACGACACACCAAACGCAAGCTGTAGGCAGATGATTTGAAAAGCCAGGACAGGTTTATTCCTAAGTATTGATTTTGCCTGTATTTATATTTCCAATGAGTGTATTTTAAATACCAGCCCTTGTCTGGATTCTTCTGGTTTGTGTGTTACCTTGTCTTTGAACTCTCTGCTGCACTGCTCTTGCTTAGCTCAGTGCTGGGAGTTGACCTTTTATTGCAATGAGAAACAAGGCCTTGGGCAAGGCAAGTACAAAATAAATGGACCAAAGTAAAATCTGATGGATTGCTTGAGTTATAACATCAAACTGCTAATGCAAACGTTATTCCTCATAAATCACTTTCCTGAACTTCCTCCTTGTAAGAGTAGCCTTTACATCTCGGAGCATAATATTCACTAATGATTAACACATATTAAACATAATTCTAACCTGGCCCTTTTGAGGGCAGGTTTAATTCTTCCAGAGGAGCTGGGAAAGTGTTAAGTTCTTGTCTTCAAATAGATCCATGTCCTTCTTCCGTGACCCCAGAAAACAACCTGGAGCTACATGGCACTGCTGTGCGTGCCTGGGTGACAGCAGTGCTGGAGAATGCTGCTAGCTGGGCAGTTCCTCTCAAAAAAAGAAAAAAAAGATTAAAAATTAGAAGTGATTTCTTTCTGAGCCAGTGATTAAAGCCATCATGGTGATAAATTTCTGTTGCAGGCTGGTGCCAGATCAGAGGTTTGGGCTTTATTTTATTCTTTCAGTTGCTTCCCAAAGCTGGTGGGTGGTGACATCAGCCTCCTGCACTCCTGCGAGCCCCAGGTGTGTGCTGAGAGAGCACAGGCTGCACTGAGGAGGTGGAAATAACAAATTGGGCACCATCTCCAATGATATTCCTAATTTAGGGAGGACAGGATTTATGTCACTTTTTTACAGAGAGTACAAAGCAACTCCCTGCAGACAATTCAGACTTTTAGAGGGTTTCTATGGGAGCATCCTCCAGGTCAGAGCCTGAAAAAGCGATTTTAGTCACACTGAAAAAGGAGCATCATAAAGGAATCTCCAGAAAGTTTCTTTCTCCAGAGGACTCTGCTCAGTTCCCTTTGCAGAGATGGATTTGGAATCTCCTCACAGGATCAGAGCAGCCAGCAGGATTTCCCACCTGGGACACCCCCAGTGCAAGCATCAGCTCTGTAACACACCCAGCACTGCAAGACTGCACCTCCTTCCTCTCGGGAGAGAGAGGCTCTCAGAATTTTAATAACTTTAATAATTAAATCCACTCCATGGATTTATATAAGAGTCCAGGCATTACTAGCCCTGATTTCTCCCTGCACACACTGACCAGGGTGTGCAGTTTGCCACAGAGAATTGTGCTCTCACAGGCCAGGCTGCTCTGAACAGCTTTGGTTGATTCATATCCCACCAAATATAAATGTTTGGGATGTGGCACGAGCAGATCTGATTGCAGCAGGGCTTTTCCTGGCAGCAGGGCCATGGGGGGACAGGCAGGGTCCTTTTAGGGCCGCTGGAATGGTCACAGTTTGTACCAAGGGCCAGCCCCTCACCTTCCACGGCTTCTGGTCCTTCTGGAGAGGTCACCCAGCCTTCACTCAGTGACTTCCACTCCTGCACTGGAGCAGCACCAGCTTTGG
>VZUA01016121.1:1687-12577 GCA_013401035.1 Horornis vulcanius
ATCACAGAGTGTTTCACTCCTTGGATGCTTCAGGGGACAATTTGGTAGAGCAGAAGTCATCTGTCAGTTCGATCATGTGGTGACTGTGGTGGCAATACCAGCCTACAGACCTCTGTCTTGTTCTCTGTCCCTCCTAGCTGGTTTCCATGCCATGGGGCACAATACTTGTGGCTGGATTAAAGCAGTTCCCAACAAACAGCACTGAAGACCAGAACACTCATGAGGCTGGGTGGGGGTGTCCTTTAAAGCCCAGCACTGATTGGATTTACAGCATGATTCCATGAGCAGTTGCATGCAGATGATGATCTCTTCCATCGCTGGGGTGGTAAGGGCGCACTTGTGCACGCTGCTGAATAAAGTCCTTGCTTTAAGCCTGCAGGTATGTTCTGGAAGGCTCTGCTCCAGCTACAACTCCATCAAATCATGATCCTGGGAAATAAAACATAATAAACTGTAGTGCCCCTGTGCTTCTTAGCAGCTGAGGAGGCAGAGGAAAGGTTCTGATGTAGGTAATAATTTCCTGCCTGAGCTCCACCAAAACTGCACGGTACTGTCACCTCTTTTACTAAACAGCACTGTTACAACACTGCATTCAGTAACAGGACTTTGAGGAGAGTTTAAATTCAACAAAGATGGAAATACAATCTACTAAACAGCTATAACTTTTTCTAGTCATACTGGACAGGAGAGGAGATAGAATTTCAGGTACTGCAAGATTAGGTGAGATAGAACTACCTCAAATTTTATAACACAAGTCTGGATTTCTAACTGCTTGCTAAAAAAAATTAAAAAATTAGGCTCTTTCTCTTACTCTAGTCAACTATGGGTACAAGCAATTAACTAAAAGCTTATTTTTCTACGACATTTATCATTACAAAGAAAATGAGAGAAAATGCATGCCAACATTTATGATAATTTCATTAGCATCCAAGTAGATCTAGTTTATGTGGAGGTTCTGTTTCCAAGATGAGGATCAAATGAATCTCATCTGACAGACAATTGAGTTATAAAGGCTTCACATGAAAACTGTTCTCCAGCATAATGTAAACAAGACATATTGATTAATAAGGTCAGACATACAATAGGGAGCTAAATTATGGCAAGACTCATCAACCAGCAACACATGCTAGACCTTCTCAAATGGTGCAAGTTAGCATGCAGGAAAGCAAAAGTTTTAAATTAACCCTAGTATTTTACCCTCTGGGCAGTCGAACTAGAAATTAGAGGAAATAAGTTTATAAACCGTAGAAGTAAGATGACTCCGTGTGACAAGTTGTAAAGAATTGAATTTGAATTTCTGCCAAAGACTCACATATTTTTACAGTGTTAAATATCACTGTAATTATTAAATCTTGCACAAAAACCTCAAGGAAACAAACTGTAGCATAAATGTAACATCTGAGACTCTAAAATTTATTTTCTGGGAACTGACTGAAACCGCACAAGCAGAAGATTCATGTAGCAAAATGTTCAAAGGGCATCCCTGTTAAATGCCTTGTGGAAAGTGCTAAGCAAACTGGAATAGTTCCAAAATATGTAGGTGGGATTGCTGTTAACAATGCTGGGATTTACTCCATTATTGTCCAAGTGACTCAGCTGAAATTACCCACAATCTACTAGACATACTTTATTGTCAATACATTTTGCCCTGGCCTTTCCTCTCTGTGGCTACATGGCCTTAATTCGCCTGAATTTCTAACATGGTGGTGCCAAGTGGTCCTGATAACACCACTGCACTTTCCATATCCAAATATTATGTAGACTCATCTGCATTTTCAGGACAGTGTGTCATTGCCTGTATCAACATTTTCTCTGTTAATCTACTGCCAAGAGAAAGATACTGCCTTCCCTGCTTTTGGACTGAGCACCTTCTCTTCTGTGACATTGCCACTTGCTAAATGACCTTGAAACTGATTCCCAAACACAGAAAAGCACTTATTTGAAGCCGTGATGCTTAATTAAACAGTCAATCCATGAATCCTGTTTGTTCTTACTGTGACAGAGCAAATAGGCCTTTTGTCATTCAAAGATGGATTGGGCTACATCAGCTTTGTGCAGATAAACCCACAAGGTTTCCACTTCTGTATCCCACATCTGTGTCTAGCAGGATGGTGTATCCCCTGATGCTGTAGTCCACCACTCTTTGACAGAAAACAGGCTGTTCTTCCTGCCTTTTTATCTAAAATACTGTTTTAACTTAAATATTGGATCAGGATTTGGTCAGTCAATTCACAGCAGTTCATGTAATCTCAAATGGAGATTAAAATCCAACCCAATGCGTGGATTGCAGTATTTTGTTTTTAGGGCAGCCAGTGCCAGCTGCTTCAGCAGAAGGTTTAAGAAACTCCTTAGAGGACAAGTATCAAATACTGAATTCTACTTCTGAGCATTTGAGGGGCTCTGAAGCATCGTGGTTTATACCTCTAGCAGTTTTTCAATCCTGTCTAAAAAATGTCAGACAACCTCATTACCCTCTTAACTGTCCAGTGATGTTTTGGAATGTAACTCTCAACAATACCTATTGACAGGGATGTTATAGGTTGGCTTAAGGTGTCACCTTCCTCTGCTCTTATAAATCTGCCATTTTTAATTGGTTTGCATTCCATTTCACTGTGTTTCCCTTATTTACCTGTCATACCAAGATACATACTGGACCTCCTAAGCACTTTCTATCTTCTGATTATAGTGTTTCACTCAGTAAATTAGATGCCTATGCACTAAATGGTCCCCTCCATCTCTCCTATCTCCCCAGGGAAGGAAGCCTTGTTGGAAGGCATGTTGGCTACCAGGAGATGCTTTGGCCAGGTACCATGCAGGTCAGAGCATCCAGTTCCCCTAAGTCTAGGTGCACTCTGGTGCACTTTCTTCATAGTCTGCTTGCTTAAAGTTCTCTGTATAATATTTTACTTTAACATAAAATTCCCTACATTTAGCTCTGTTTTAATCAATAATTAATTCTCATATAAATACCTTACTATGCTCTTTAAGATGAAGCAAAACATACCATTGCTCTTTGTTAAGTCTTCTTAAGGACATTGGATATCCCAATGCCAAAGCAGCTCCTCTTTTGTTTTGGATGAGATCCTAAAAACTGTGTAAGTGCCTAATTCCTCTAAAGAATTTAGTCACAAAAACAGATTCTAAAGTACTTGACCACTTTTAGAAATGCAGGCCAAACAAAGTGTGCTGAAACTTGCTTCTTTGGTTGTGAATTTGCAAGACGAAACAAGATAATCTCTGCATCTCACAAGGGTTCCTGTTACCAGCCAGGATAAGGAAGAGGCCCTTCCTGGAGCAAGCAGCCAGGAAGAGACAGGACCTAACAGGGGAAGAAACCTATAAACTGAACTCCACTAGTGCTAGTCAGCCAAATTGTAGGGACTGTGGAGATGATGGGGAACTGCAGGAAGAAAACAGGTGGCTGAATTTTGAGGTATGTGAAGAAATTTAAAAAAGAATCAGTATTTTATAGGATACTGAATGGCACAAAAGAATTATTGGACCCCAGGCTAACACTTTTCAAACCACTGTACTGACAACATGTCATAACCAGACCAGAATACAACTACAAATAACAGTAGGAAATCTACCTACACCATGCCAAGAGAGTGAGTCAGTGTTAGTCATTTGATGCTTTTCTTAATATCTGGGGGTTTTGCCCAAATACTACTGAAAATCACTCCTCTCCTCCCTCTGTATTACCAGAGGGTATTTGATGTGTGTGTATATATATATATGTGTGTGTGTGTATATTTTTTCTCAGATTTCATACCATCACTTTGCCTCCCCACAACATTTACCAAACTTCTTAGCATCCTTATTAGAAATTGAGCTTGTTTATTAAAATCCCTCAGAAGCTTCCCAGCGAAGTGTCTCAGCCCTTTGCAAAGCACAAGTAGCACATGGGACAGAAAGCTCTCTGGAGAAAAGGGAGAACTTGTGCTATTAATTCCCTTCATCTTTATACCCATATAATCACTAGTATATAGAAAGGATGTTTAATACTGGTTTAGCAGCATCTTTTTCGTATTAAAGTATGCTGTGAGGACAGCCCTTCTTATATTCCTTGACTAACTTTTTATTTTCAGGTTTTTAAAGCACTTCTTTTGAGATTTATAATAACTGATTAAATAACTGTTTATATATTTAATAATGCAACCCATATTTTAGTTTCCCAGCATTCAGTGCTTTGAAAGTCTGTACTACTATTTGAAACAAACTAGGAATAGCTCATTTAGAGGATTTTTCTAGAAGATCCATTTACCAACACTTGTAACTTATTTGACATTATTTATCATGCCTCAATTAAAAGCAGCCTTTATTAATGGGTAACAGCTTTCTGTGGCATTGATACTCCCTCTTCTGCAAGCAAAGTCACACGTGCAGGGAGCTGCCTATAGGATGGAGCAGAACCCAGGGGAACACAGGGCACCACAGGCCTCTCTCAGATCTATTGTGGCAGGTCTGCACTCCAAGGGACTGGTTTCTGGAGAGCTCAAACAAGGTGTAAGTTAATAACATACTTTATAGGTCCGCTGCAAGCCCCTTTTGTTCTAAATGTGGAGAGCACCAGGTGGGCTGTTTTATATGTAAAGCAGTATCTTATGGGAAGGCAAGTTTGGTCACACTGATTGATTAAATCAGATTTTTAAAGACCATGGTTGAGCTGAGAAATCCACAAAGAACATACATCCACAGAAATGCCTTCTCTTTGTTAAGACCAGTCAGCTAAGAGAGTCACTGAATTTGGGATCAAACCTCATCTCTGCAGGTGATGATCAGGATCAAACCTCATCTCATACAGTCCAGTAGGGAGGTAAATTTGGTTGAGAAAGATATCCTGCATCAAACTAATACCATCAGGGAGCTTTTTGTGTGGCATGGAGCTAAACCATCTATACCAGTACAGTGGTTCCTAGCCTGGTTTTGGCCTTAGGGAAAGATGGTCACCCAGATGAGGCTGAGCTAAGATTTGAGAATTAGCATGTGCCAGGTGCCCTTTTCAGTGGGTAGCTTGGGTGCTTTAGAGGCTGAGAGTTCAATAGAAAGAGTGATTGCCATTCTCTGCCAGAGAATGGTTTCAGACAAGTTTAATTTACTTTAATAAGTTAATTTTAATTTATATATATGGAACTGGGGAGTGTGGGTGAAACCTTAGAGGGACAGGCATTGCAGCTGCCTTGGCTTTTCTCCTGCCCCAGGGGATTTAGATCTCCTTGGTGTTCATGGATTCTCTGCTGCTGCACAGCAGGAGAGTGTCTCCTGCTCCCAATTTCCAGTAGTTTGGTAGGAAATGGAGGTGTGAGGGAGCAGGGTGGCCATTGCAGAAGTGGTATCAATACCCAAATGCATGTGTTATTCTGTGCTTCTGATATCCTGCCAGAGGCCCCAGCTGCAGATCAGCTTCTGGGAGGGAAGGGAAACTTTTCCAAAATGAGTAGGAGCTCATGTTGAGACTTGCTGTCCTGTGTCTGTGCTGCTGGGGACCAGCTGTGGACCATGTGTCAGTCACTGATGAAAGTCACTCACAAGCCATATTTTAGCATTATTCTCTGTGATGATCCCATCACTAATGATCCACGCAGGTTGGCAGGATGGGAAAGGTTGTAGTGCCTATGGCTGCATATGTGCACATAAGCACGTGAACTGTTTGCCAGGTACAAAACCCCATCTACCTCCCACTGCTGTACCTTTGCAATGGCTCTTTTGAGTCAGGACTAAGAAATCTGCAGAGAACCAGCATCCCCTGTGTAAACAAACATGCTTGCAGGCATGCACTGGGGCCCTATAAGAAAATAAGATGGTTGGAATGATAAAGTACCAGTATAGTCTTGAAGGAGCTGAGTTTGCTAAGAATGTGCAGCTTCATTAAGGAGTTTTTGTGGGTTCAAACATGTTTGAGCTGGTAAATGAGGAGTAGGCCCTGACACCCAGGCAAACACCCAAAATGGCTGCACTCCCAAGGCGAAATCTTGGAGCTGACAGTTCCTGCAGGGTGAAACTGCTGAGCAGAAATTGCTAAAATGCTTCAATTAAACCACAGAGAGGAGGAAAAGGCAGGTATTTCTCAGGAAGGAGAGCATCTTATGGTGTTTCCTCATGAGATTCTACAGCAATGGATCAGAGAGAAGTCATTGCTTCAGACAGGAGCTCTGGCCCAAATGTCAGCCCTTGGCATCTTCCTCCAAAGAAGAATAAGGATGCAGAGGTGTTAAAAACAAACCTACCCAGAGAATGGGGTTGGGAGGCTGGTACTGCCCCCTCACCATGGCAGCTCTTACTCCTGCCATGGCAGGAGCTGGGTGGAGGGATGCCCCCAGCATGTCCAGACCCTGCCCTCTTGATTATTTTTTACATGCCTAATTTCTTTGGAAATGTTCAATTGATTTAAAGTGCTCATCAAAGTGGCACAAAGAGCAAACAGGTTCTTCACAGAAATCCTGTGAATTTTTGCTCAGCCATTCACTGTTGCAGGCAAAAGAGGCATCAGGAGATGCAAGAAGGAAATCTTCAAAGTTAATTATTTACTGGTTTATAGACTTTCAGCTACTTCAGCCTGGCAAGTTTGATAAGGAGGCCTGGAGCTTCAGCAGAAGCAATTAGCATGACTTCTATGAGATATTACTGAGTAATTGTGCCACTGTTTATTCCCTGTAAAGTGACAGACTACTAGA
Organism: Horornis vulcanius; assembly: GCA_013401035.1. Classification (NCBI taxonomy): domain Eukaryota; kingdom Metazoa; phylum Chordata; class Aves; order Passeriformes; family Scotocercidae; genus Horornis; species Horornis vulcanius. Next base: position 8,362 of record VZUA01016121.1, read on the forward strand.
AAGGGTTTGTTTGCTGTTTGTAGATTATTTGTGTCAGGATGGATGAATTTACCAGGAGAATGGCAAGTAGGAGTGAGAACACTACAAAGACTTTCTCCATGACAGTACAAGGACATGTGCTTCTCCCCATTTTGTTCTCTACCACATCTTCTCTTGCTTTTTTTCCTTTGGTATTAATAATGGTGATGATCCTCAGAGCCAGGTTTGTATTTGTATTAGCCCTGAGAAGACCTCAGGAGGGGAACAAGAGTGCCCTCAGTAAATGGATCCTGGCAAAGGGACAAATCACGGGGCAGACTTGTGCATCAGTCCTGGAAGACTAGCAAGGAGATGGAGGTGTCCTTGATAATCACTATGGAAGAAAACAGTGGAAGAAGTAGCAAAGGTTGTATTTCCCTCCATTTGCAAGTAGGTTTCCTTTTCCAGTTTATATCGCTTCCTGCCAGATATGAAATTGAACCCCTTTGTATGCAGGAATAATCCAGTTCACCTCAAACCAATTCCTGTCAGCTTTGAAAATGAAATATGAGAACTACTAAAAATAAGCAACAACAGGGCATGAAATAAATAATCTACTGCTTTGTCCAGGGAGAAACACTTTCTGACTTGGACATGAGCAAGTCATTATCCTTGCGGGAACTGGCTAAGAGGTTAACATAGCTATAGCACAAACCTGATCTTGTCTTGGGGAAGATAGTGGCCTGGGATACTTTTCAGGCCCTTTTCAGGTATGATTTTAAGAATAATGCTATAGAACTTACTTAGAAAGCCTCTCTTTTCAGCAGGGAGTGATTTATAATTTGGCTTTCTTTTTTTCTGGAACTCCTGAGCATTTGGAAACTTCAGAAGTTCTCAAGGCAAATATTCAGTTGTTAAAACTTTTGAAAGCATTGTGAAAGATAAAGACCAATGAACTGAGGATGAATGGGAAATATATTTTCTAAAATGCTTTAGTCCAAACAAATACTTAAAATCTGTGAGTACCAGTACAGCCAGGAAAGGAAGAAGAAAGGAAAATTTTGCACACAAAATACTGTTCAGCTTGATGTTGGGAAAAACTGATGTTGGGAATCAGCAAAGCAATCTGAAACAAACAGGGTATTCCTTTGTGAGAATACCTAAAATTCTTTGTAATGAAAAAAAGACACAATAGCTCTTAGGAAATCATGTAAATTATTATGAACCACCAAAGACATCCCAAGGATGGGATGCAAGGCAAAAATAAAAAAATAGGGCCTCTCAAGGCACTTTTGAAGTGATGCAAATCTCCATCAATGAAACCAGGATTGCTACAAGCAGCACTGATCTTACAGTCAATTTTAACACTTGTACTTAGGACTTTTAATCCCAAGGTTTCTTGAAGGTTGAGTGAACTGAATGGCAAAAAAAAAAAAATCTTGTCTGCACTCCCTCCCTGTGTGCTGAACCTCAGCTGGGCTAATTCTTTGCAGTTGCCCAGGCAGAGAGCCAGACCCTTCAGGTAGTGGATTATGGACAGAACAAGAGAAGTTCTGGCATCCTCACAAACAGTACACCCTTGGGCAGGGGAAAGCCCAGAAAATACCAAAGTGCCTGATATTGCTCTCCCACATGGGCTTTGTAACAGCCAAGATAAAGAGCATCCAGCAAAGCAGTATAGTGCAGCAGTGGGACTCCAAAAGCTAGACCATGGAGAAGGGGAAAGGATGTAGGTCAGCTCTGCTCTCTTCAATCAGGACACACGGTTTTACATATCTTCATAGGGACCTTTGATGCATATGCACAATAAAATTAATGTGGATGTTAAAAACCTCTTCTGCACTATAGTCCTGTCATTCTGTCATCCCTCCATCCTCCCTTTCTTTATGCTGACTAAACCTCTAATACACTGTGTTTAGTTCTCCGCTCAAAAATTTTTTTTCTGTTTGAAAATATTTGGTACCATCCTGATTTAACTGCTTTACTATTACATTTCTCTTCAAATAAATGCTCTCTGTTGTAGTCAATCTTTGGCACAGCACCTTCCCTTCCCCTAACAGAAGCTGTCTCATAGAATCAAAGAATGGTTTGGGTTGGTAGGGACCTTAAAGGCCATCTATTTCCAACCCCCTTGCTGTGGATAGGTATACCCTCCACTAGAACAGGTTGCTTAGAGATCTATCCAACCTGGCCTTGAACACTTCCAGGGATGGAGTATCCACAACTTCTCTGGGCAACCTGTGCCAGTGTTTCACCACCCTGATTGTAAAACATTTCTTCCTTATATCTAGTTTAAATCTACCCTCTTTTAGTTTTAAACCATCACGCCTTGTCCTATCACTACAGGCAACAGAACACATGTGAAGTGTAGAGAATTTAGAAATTATTAAACAAAAAATCATTATCACATTTGTCACAGAACTACTGCTCTGCTGCTGCTTACTGGGATTCAGCTGGGATAATCTCTCTCCCAGTCAGCTTTAATGACAACAGGACAGTGACAGTAGGCTGGACTAGATGACCTTTAGCAGGCCCTTCCAACCAAACTATTGTATGTTTCTAATTCAGACGGGGCTGCTGGTCAGCGCTGGGCGACACCCAAACCCAGCCCCGGGGCAGGCAAACTCCCTGCGTGGATGGCTGGGGCTGTGTGGCAGGAAGGAGCTGTTGTTTCCTGCTCGCTTTCAAGCTGTTGTTCTGCTTAAAATGTGAGGCCAAAAAGAGAGAGAATGGGAAAGCAAAGTCTAGTTGGAAAGTTTCAAGTGTTCTTGCTTATGAAGGATTAACCTTGCCCTTGTCAAACAAATGACCTGGAGATTTATATTAGCACCATCAGGACTGCCTGTCACCAGCCAAGTTCTAAGTGTTGTTTCTTAAATGAAATCAAAAGCCCGTCCTCCTGCGCGGAGGGTTGGCAGTCGCTGCTGTCTTCCTTAGCAGGCCTGAAGCTTGGGCCAGGCTGTGCTGGATTTGGAGAGGTAAGTAAGGTATGCAGGCTCTGGCTGAGGGCTGCGGGGTGAAAAGGACCTCCCTGGGAACTGGCCTGCCAAAATATGGCTCTGATAAAACAGCCCAACCCATCCTGTAAAGACTTTTACTGAAAAATCTTGAAATAATCACAGAGGAAATGACAGGAACTCAGGCCTCCCTTCCCGCCCTGGCCAGACACTCCCTGGCTCTTTCCCTGCCGGCCGCCTGACACGCCGTGTCCCTGGGGAAGGGCCAGGGCTCCAGCTGCGGCACAGGCAGGCTGAGGCGGCACGGAGCTGGGAATGCAGCGAGGCGCTTCGTGCTCCACTCCTTGTAGGAGCATGGAAATGTAGGGTCAAGTTCAGGGATTGCAGCGGCCGGAGAGGGAGGAACACAGCGATTCCTCTGGCCTTAGTGACATTTTGCTTATTTATACCAGCTGCAGATCTTATCTGGAACCTTGAGAGACTTTAGTGTGGCTTTCCTCATTTGCATTTTAGAGGGATTCAATTAAGACAAGTGCCACATACTGAAATACCTGCTTTATGAGGGGGCAGGTCTGAACAGCTTAAAAATACATAGGACTTTGGATTATATTACTTCCTATGGAACCGTTTCCAGTTCTGCTGCCCCAGATCATATATCTCTTCCCTTAAGGGCGGATGAGATAGAAAGAAACCACTCCCATATTTTTATCAAGAAGGTGAGGCCATTGTGTTTGATTTTTTACCTTGTGGTTTGTAACGTGTCAGATCCTGGTGAGACAGTCTGAATCTGGCATTGGTTTGGTACCTTTGTAAATTGCTGAACATCACAAGAGGATAATAAGGAATATGCTGTGCACGCTTTACCTGCCCTCTATCCTGTCTGTCTTCCTTGGATGACCCAAAACATTATTTTAAGTGCAACATCCCTCTGTTGCACAGCTTTCCTTTAATGCTGGTTTTTTTCTGGTGTGCACTAATGTTTCCTGTCCCAAAGCAGCTACAGGGGGGGCAATGTGTCAGCACACTGCAATGTTCATGCGATAGCATGCAAGTGGTCATCAGTCTGCAGGTACAGTTCTGCACTGAGGAAATGATGCTCTTGGGAGCTATGTTTCTAACTCCCCAAGATTCACCTGAAAAAAAACTCCAGCTTCTAATTTGTGGAATTGCACAGACTGGTGGCAGCAGGACACAAGTAAGAAACATGAGAAAACAGAAAAAAAACACAGAGATGCTGCAATGTTTGGTAACAAGTAGGTTCCCCCCTTCCCCAGGATTCCTTCTGAAGGTTGCCACCAGCA
>VZUA01016125.1:35060-45706 GCA_013401035.1 Horornis vulcanius
CCAATCAGTCTCTGTCAGCAATGACTACATGATTGCTGGATAATTAGAGGTTTAACTCCTTGAGTCCAAATATTCCTTTCCTTGTGTGCTGTGAGAGATGTTACTACACCTTCAGCCTTCACACAGCTGATCCTGCTCAACAGCATGTTCCCATGAGTAACACCAGGAAGGTCTCATTGCTGTGCAATGGCTACAATTCAGAGTATAAGATGACTTTGCAGACATTTGCATTTTTATTGTCAGTTTCCTTGGTGTTATTTTGAGTAAAACAGTCTCTTGTCTTAACTAGGAACCACAGTTATTTTTCTTTCCTGTTTTCATAAGCCAGAGCCTGGTGTTCTGTAGAGTTTTTTACAGATGAAATAATTAATTTTAATAGCCTACCTTAAAACTTAAGGAATAGAGTTGTCCTTTTCAGGTTGGCTCTCTTACCTTTAGTTATTAAAGTTTGTCACTAATCTACAATTAATATATGGTTTTGATTGTATAATAATTAAAATGGACTTTGAACAATATCCATCAGAACAGATAATTGATGTAAAAGAATATCATGTCTTCAAATATTACTTTCCTGTTGAGCAGAAAACAAGAATGAAGCAGAAGTTATTAGTTCATTGTTCTGTTGGAGCATAATATTTTCTAACAGTCTCACAGAATCATAAAGTTTACATAGCTCTCTGATACATAAGCCTTGAGAAATTGTATTACTTCTGGTGTTCAGTTAACTTCACTGTCATATTTCTTTCACCTCATCTTTGTGGGTATCAGAAAATCTGTAGAGGATAGAAATCTTTTTTATTGCTAACTACTTACATTCCTCTTACATGCTGAGCAACTAGACTTGCACTTCGTGTGTTGGCAAAAGTAGCTGTTCATCATTACTGGAGTGGGAAGTGCACTTCCTTCCTCCACTATGTGGAAGCAGTCAAATTAAGATGCTCTAGATTCCAAAGATACTGATATATAGGAAAGAAAAGAAGGAAACTTTAACATTGTTAAAGGAGCAATTGCATATTATGCTGGGCAGTTCCACAAGCAAAATGGAATTGCTCAGCATAACATGTGATCAAGCCCAGCAGAACTTCATTGATGATACTTTTTTGTGTGTGGTTCTGTGGGCTGATGTGGTTTTTACAGATGGCTCTCTCCCATTTTTGACTGACTGTTAGTAGGCCAAGTTCATACCCAGACAACTCGTGATGCTGAGGACAGCAAACTCACTATGCTTGCCCATAGACCAGAACAATGCAAGTACCAAAGGATGGAGAGACAGCAAAAAGACCTGGAGGCTGGTGGGCAGCAGGCACCTCTTCATTCCTCTCACCATGGCCATGCTCCTGCCACGCCTCACAGGAGGAAAAGCCTTACAGTCATGGCTCTGCAGTGGTTAGTGGCATAACATAAAAACTGACTCTGTTGTCAAAATAGCGCTGATCAAAGATAATCTGTATTTTGTCAAAACATGCTGAAACCACAAGAAACCAGATAACTGGAGCTGCCCCATGCCTTGACTGGAATGCCCTGAGTGACGTGTAAGTTTTGAGAGCATCTTTCCTTTTCAGTCTTTGAAAATCGTGTCCAATGTTTTAATGCATGTGAACTGCTGAATGATGCAAAGTGGAGTTCAGCATTCTAATCTCTGTTATTAATACATGGATAATAATTATATTCCATTAGCAAATTGGCAGGATATATTCAATTCCTTTTGCTTGCAATGAAATTCATTAGCATGGCAAAAAAATGACCTTTTCTATTTTGAATGAAGTAAGTGAATTTTAGTGCTTCAGTCATAATTATGGAAAACTCTTACTTGGAAGAATAACGAGTGGCTAAGTGCCAGTATACACTGAAGAATGCCACTTAAGCTTACTCCCAGTGTGCTTAGGCTCCAAGAATGNTTTAGCACTACTTCTGCTTATTGTCTACAATATCCCAATTATTTTAGAAATTCAATCATATGATAACAAATTCGTTTCTAATTCCCATTGCAAATCTACTCTATAGTATTGTATAGTCATATGTCTTTTACTTAATATATTTCTAATAATTAATATTGTCTCAATTAGTATATTTTCATCTAAAATATCTCTTCTCATTGATCTTTGTATGTAAAGATAATCTGATCACTCTTAGTTTCCAACACAAAATGATTTTCTACCATGAGATATTTTTCAATGATGTGTTTTTGCACTAAGTACAAAGTTGAAATGCTAGCATTATTTTTCTGTGCTTTGACTGTTTGAGGCAGAAATCTGTTACCCACAGGACAAACCTGCTATTCTTTGAGCACTGTGAGAGCCTTTCTTTCCCATTTCTATCAGATTTCAGATGTTTACAGGTTCATACAGCTTGAAGTAGGACTTCTTTCACTAAAAATACTAATGTGTGTTTTTCCACATTCATGTTAAATTCTTTAGGCCTATATAACCTCAGAAAAAGGTCTTTTCAAATCCTTTTCCAGCTTGAGAGCCATTCTATCGTCATTCCTCTACTCTGCATGAGAGGTTTCCACATCTTGCTTGCAGTTCTAGTTCTTCCATCTCATTACCCACATTTCCTGCATTAGTCCACAAACAACATCGTTTCCTTTTGACCTCACAGTGTTTCCTAAGTCAATTGAATATAGCCAACCTGATCAATTCTTTCGTTTACAGAAATACTTTATTTCCCGTGCTCTCCACTAATTTATTCTCTAGCATAGCCTTATATCTGACTACATCCTCATTTACTTTGACTTTACTTTTTATTTATTAACAGCAGTTGTTCACATAGAATATGTCTCTCTCAGTCACAACATGTCCCCTGCAACACAGAAGGATGTTTTTCTTCATCTGTTTTTTTGGTCTTGGTTGCTGAAGGTCAGTGCTCCAGACAGTCAGGTGCAAACTCATCCCTGGGAAATACTCTCTTTCTGGGAACACTTCCTGAAGATTAAAATCCCCAAAGTCCCTAAGTAGAATTTGCTAGGGGGTGTTTTGCTGTGTTTTTGGCCAGAGCTGGCCTGCACTTTTTCTCTAATGCACTGAAACCATTCATTAATGTCTTCACTGCAACCACCAGTGCAACATTATTTAAGGCTTTTTCTTCTGTGTTTTGAATCTGTGGGGTTATGGACTTGCTTTTTTTCTGAGTTACAAGTTACAGGATATCAGGGGTCATGTCTTAAAGCATGCTTCAGTTTTTCAAAGATGCAGGTGGGAATTAAACTACTAATTGCAAAAGAGACCACAGTGTTATGGCCTCAGGGAAATGTCTACACTATTCGACACTTTGAAAACCCCAGACTGTGCTCATTTCAGAAGGAAACACCTCAGTGCCCCAGAAAACAAACCAGTGTGCCTTATTTTTCCCATCCATGAGTGGACAGTATTGTTTGTGAATTTTTTCAAAGCATTTGGAGGATAAACACTCTGTATATTTGGCATGTGCCATTATTTGGCAATGTCATTAGCATTTTGAAAGCCATCCATTTGTATCTTTCCTGTGATAATCAAGCTCTTAATAGAGATATAAAAACACAGATTTAGTTTTCAATCCAGTAATTTTTTTGTTTCTAAATAATTATATTCAATGCTCAGGATGACTTCTTGTCCCTTGACAAAGGGAAAAGCTTTCAGACCCTTTCTCCAGTGGGTTCACACAGAAGTGGATCACAGGTGCACTCTCTAAGTGTGGAAGCTCCTGCTCCCATAGTGCATTTTGTACTCCCTGTCAAACTCACAGCCCCTGTCCCAGTGTGGGACAAGTAAAAGTCCTTGGCAAGGCATCTGCAGGAGGGAATCCCATTGGATGTAGGTTACCCTGGAGCTCAGAGGCTTCTCTTCTTCTTTGTGAGGACAAGGAGGAGATAACTGTAATGACAGCTCTGTTTCCAACATTGAAGCAAGGTTTTGGGGTGGGGCTGTAGGCGTTGTGACTGCACTTATTGCCTGGGTGAGGGCCAGGTCCCATTTTGTCACGACCACCTCATCTCTGTGGGGCTGTGCCTGTGAGACAGAACCTCAAGTGATGCTGAGTGATAATAAAATAAATGTCTTTATTTTTAATAGATGGACAAAACAGACCCAAAACCAGACAGTATTTTCCTGAAATGCATGGACACTATTGAATACAATACAAATGAAGTTTAAAACATATATATCTATATTATGCTTCCTATCTGCTTTGTTAAGTATAATCTTAATATAACATTTCTGACACAGACAAAAATATACTTTTTTTTTAAACTACATCCACAAATACTGCCCTGATTAATAGCAGACTTACAATAACTTACTTACTGCACATGGAACTTGACCAATACATTTGAAGGGCAGAAGGAAAAATGAATAACAGTTTTTTTCCTATGATACTTCTATTTGAAATCCTAAATTCTTGTACTATATGAAAATAAAAGACTAAATCTGACTTTATTTGATCCACTTAATGTTTACATTCAGTTCAGGTTCACAAAAGTATGGTTTGTTTATAATACGTATACCATCCCACTTGGACAGGTAGAGATGAAACTTTGACATGTCAGCTATGTTATCAGCCTTGATTTTATGAACACATCTCATGCAAAGGAGGTAAAAAATCCCTGTCAAATAAATGTTATTCACAAATGTTAAGAATATGAAAGTAAAATGTGTGATTGCATCATGAATATTTTATCTGAAAATTGTAGGCTCAGAAACAATAACCTCGGTGTCTGAAAATAAGCTGTTTGCTTCACTGATTATAAATCCAATTTACTGCACACTACTACTGTCCACAAATTGAAAAAGGGGAGAAAGACTGATAATTCCTCTGAAAATAAAGTCTGTTTAAAGAATCACATCCTGTTGGCATTTTGCTTGTGGAAGTAACACTGTTTTTGTTTGTTTTGTTTGGGGATTGTATGTTTGTTTGTTTTCTCCCACAGATATCAATCACAGTTATGGACTTTGGTTGTATGAACAGCTCTGTAAAAATTTAATGGTAGGACAGCTGAGCTAAGGCAATAAAACCTGTAAACAGACTTTGCATGGGGCTGTTTGATTTAGCTTTTGTAGTCCATCTAAACAAGAATGCTGCATAAAATCACATCAACTTAAAAAAATTCTATAGGATAGAATTTGTAAAACATTCTGATAATGTTGAAAGCATCTGGTTTGAAATTTTTGGACTAGCATTTTTTTTACCTACCCTTTTTGAGCATTTTAAAATAATTTACATTTTTATGACCACAATGAAATACAAAAGAAATATATTTTTATTTTTAAATTAAATTTTTTTAAATTATTCCAGCTCAATCTCTTTCTCTTTCCTTTTTTTCCCCACAGCTGGGCGTTTTCAAATAAATAATATAGAAATGTTGCTGTATTCAAAGCATCTGGTCACTATGAAGCATCTCATAGTGAAATTCTAGCAATTCCTGGACAAAACTGAGGTAAGAGAAAAGTTTTTAGGAAGGCCTACAGGTGACTGTAAAATAGAATCCTCTAACTTAATTTGGAACAGCAGCATAAGGCATTGGCTATGTAAGCAGGTAAAACTGTGACTTGATATTTTCCCATAAGAAGGGATTCAGACTAGTGGATTTGGGCTGAAAATGGAGAATAATTCAGCAGTGCCTCTGTTCTTCCCCTCTTTCCTCTATAAAGTCTATTTCCTCATCTCTCCTCTGTGGTTCATGGGGGAATTAATACTGCTGGGCTCGTGTTTGGTTTGTGATACTCAGCACTCTGAATTTCATTGGTAGCCTATTCACTCACCTTGCAGGAATTGTTAATTTCTTTGCTATATTGGCTCTTCTGAGTTTTTAGTGCAGATCCTGGTTTTGACTCCCTCCACCCAGAGCACACTCCATATTGGCAAGCGCAGTAGTACTGCAGGTCACAATGCATATTCAGAACTGAGTTGCAATGTTATTTTCAAAAGCAGTGTAAGGAGAAAAAAAAATCAACATCTCTGAAATTAATTTTCTCTACATATGAAATATATATATATATATATGCTGTTAAGACTCCACAAAAGGAGCAAAACCTATTTAAGGATTCAACCTTGTGAAAGCTTATGTCAGCATTGAATGCACAAGTTGATGGCTTCTTCCTTTAGCAGCAAAACCTATTCTTACATCTCCTATCCTCCAGTATAACCCCTCGTGCTGTGAGTGTTAAAAAAAGAAATTTCAGTGGTGACCAGCAACAGGAGTACATCTGGATTTCAACTGAACATTTTGCGTCATAGGCAGGTTTTAAAAAGAATTATTGGAGCATAACTCTTAATTGCAGGAAAAATGTAGCTACTAGAGCTCGCACTGAGAAAGGCACATACCAATGGGGACAGACACAATCACCTTGGCCGTGGGCAAGTGGAAACCACATTGCGTGTTCCTGCCGGCCCAGGCAAAGTCAGCAGGGGCCTCTTCTCCCCAGCAGCTTTGCTGCTTCTGGCCAGCATTGCCATTTGTGAGCCGAGTCCTGTCTGCACCTGGCCACTGCCTCTGCTCTGCAGGCTCCCTGCGATGGCCAGGAGGACAGCGCTCACTGGAGGAGTCCAGCGCTCGGTGGCAGACACCACTGTGCCTCTCACTATGTTTGTGGGTTCAGCATTCCTTTCAGCTCCTCTCCAAGCTGCTTTCAGAGGCAAACACTTAGAGATGTGGAAAGCTGTCCAGCAAGCCTGTTTTTTTGAGAAGTTTTTGAGGAAATAATATTCTCTATGGAAAATATCTGGATTTTTCAGAGTAATTCCAGCATGACCAAGCCAAAAGACTTTTTCGGCATCCTAGAGTAGCATTTTTTAGTATGTGAAAATTGGGAATTTTCTGCAAGGAAAACCCTCTCATCTCTCTTTTCAAGACTTCTTGATTCTCTTTACTTTTCAATATTTATTTCATTGGTGAAGTTGCTTGATGTCAGACTGCTTTGCTTGTATTAATTTTGATGATAAGTCTAGATAAGGCTTCTTCTCCCAATACTGAAAAGTTCTATTTAGTTTGAGTTTTTCTATAAGAGCCATTTTTCACAAGCTGAATTTCAACTCCAGTTATTGCTCTAAGAATTTTGGTGACAGTCACTAACCACAGAAAAAGAAAGAGAACAGCTATATTAGCATATTTTGCTTAAGGTTGTCTTACATCAGGTGTAACATAATTTTAAACTGGTGATTTAATTTTAACTTTTAAAAATTAATATATCATATTTAATACTTCTATAAGGAATTTATCACTATTTGTGCATTTTGCTGTCTCATACAAATAATAAAATACTACATTCTATTATTTAAATTTCTTAATGAGAAAAAAAATTACCAGACCAGAACCCCAGGGAAGTTATCTATCTGTCTTTGCTCAAGCAACTAGCTCTTTAGTAATAAATCACTTATAGCTGTGGCAATATATTTTCACTTAATGCCAATAAAATGCTGAGTGATAATATTTCAGACTTGCTGTATTATAATCTCTTCATATGATATCCTAGCTAAGAACTGTTGCACATTTTCTTCTACCTAGATTTTAAATTTTAAATATTATTTTTAATTGTACAGTACATAGCTCTGGATGGAAGGAATGTGATTGAGCATATACTTTAGTAAACACTCTGTGATCTAATCTGACATATTAGATAATAGCAGAAAAGAGTTCCTCCCATGGGATGCTCCTGCTCCTGGAAACAACATAAAGAATGTGCAGTGGCATTTTATTCCCAATTCTTGCTTTTCTTCTGATAAAATGCTTCTTACTATTCTTTGTAGAATATCCTGCTTCTCATTGTTTTGCCTGTGGCTACAAGATTTTTTAATTATCTTCAGTGTTGGACAGTTCTGGACTTGAATCAACGTAGTTGAAGGCTTCCTTGTTTGTGAAAGTTGAGCTCAAAGTTAGACTGTGTCGTGGATTCACCGGTGCAAGTTCATTTAATACAATATTGTCACTTTTTACAAGAGTCGCTTTGTCCATGTGTTCTCTACTGTATCTGGCAACAACAGCATCAAGAAAATCCAGCTTTGGTGGCAAAGTCCCACTTTCAAATAGGTATTTGGCTAAATAGGAGACTATGACATTAGTAACGAAGGAGGTGAGCATAGCGAGTGTTTTAAATGGGAATCGCTGGACATAGAGATTGTTATCATCTTGATACCAGCCAGGGTAGAAGATCAAGGGCTGAAGGTAGAGGTACGGCTCTCCTCCGGTTATTCTGAGGACAAGGCCAAAGAGGTATCCTGCAATGGCACCGTAGGTGTTGGTTCCTTTAATAAATAACACACACAGGAGCTGGGGGAATATGATGATATAAACGAGGTCAGAGCTGAGGTACCAGAGCCCGTACACTGACGAAGCCAGCAGTGCCATTGCTGTTGCTGATGCTCCAAACAGAAGAACAGTGATTCTCATGACCCATACAATTTCCCTGTCTGAAGCCTGCAAAAAAAGGGCAGTGTCAGGTGTGGTTTTTTCATGTCTATGCATGTATGCCTACACTTACATACAGTCAATATAAAATACTGACTTCTAAAAGAAAATCTTTGCATGATTCATCCAACAATAATTACAAACTAATATCTCTATTTCAATCTCAAACTCAGAGAAAAAAGCCCTAAGGGTTATGGTTGCCATTACCAAAGCCATTACTTTTTGAACATAGCAAAAAGCTTGATGATGAGTCAAAGAGAAAAAACAGCAGTGTAAGAAATAATTTAAAATAGAATCACAATATGGCTCAACTAGAAAAAACCTGTCAGCATCAGAATTCCTTCTTCTGTTTCCTAAGAAAAAACCCTAACTCATTAGACCATTCTGTTGCCAAATGATTTCCCAATAAATGAAAGACTAGAAAAATGTCTCATTTTGTGAAGAATTTAAGTAGAACTTACACTTGTAGCAACAGTAATTAGCTCTTTGGATAAATTTCAGTTCCATGAGGACTCTTGACAGCTGCCTTCCCCAAGCCAGCTTTTTCACTTCTGTCATCAGTCACAACCATAATTTTTTTATGATTTTCAGTTTGTTCAATATATTATTAGTAATTAAATCCTTTTTGTAGTTATAGGCAGGAACATGAAAGAGGTATTTCATTATGAAATCCCTGTATCACCTAGTTAAGGCCTCACCTAAAATTTTCTCTAAAAATAAAAATGAAAACATTGTCTCACATTTTGCCGAAAGGAAAGCTGGTAAATGTTCCGAGCAAACATAGAACTTGCTGATAAAATTGAGGAGTCAGCTGAGGACATCACAGCAGCAGATACAGCACCGAGGCCAAAGAATGAGATATAGACTGGGCAAAGGTACTGCAGCACGATGGGTAAAATCATATCTGCTTCTTTTTTGCTCTTGGGGTCAGGGACACCGTATTCAGTTTGGTTCCAAGCTGCAATATGGACACGAGTATCTTATCAGTAACAGTAGCAACCACAGCACCTCTTGATTTCATGTGTGGCAAGCTATTCATATTACCACAATTCCATTCAATGAACAAAGTGTTTCTAGGGCCAGACCGATGGCATTTCAGAGAGGCAGTGTCACGCTACTTTCTGTTAGGCGGATACAATTCTGCTCAGCATTTTTCCTTGTCTCTGAAACAAACTTTAAATTGCTCATAAATTTAGTTTTATTCAATAAAATAAGTCTGCGATCCATGTATTTTTGTGACGTGTTCAACTAATGTTTTAGATTACAGACAGGGCTCAAAGCAATGTAAACATTTTCTAACAGAATAGTTCTAACAGTTTACCTACACAGTCACTGTGATGGGGATCACTCACTATGACAGAAAAACCTTGTCAAGGATATATTGGTCAAGGTAAGAAATTTCTGATAAATCCAAGAATCATTTAGGTTGGAAAACACCTTTAAGGATCATTGAGTTGAACCATTATCTCAGCACCACCAAGCCCACCAATAAACCACATCCCTAAGAGCCACATCTACACATATTTCAAATAGCTCCAAGGATGGTGAATCCAGCACTTCCCTGGGCAGCCTGTTGCAGTGCTTGACAAACCTTTTGGTGAACACATTTCTCCTAATATGCAACTTGAGGCCATTTCCTCTCATCCCCTTACATGTTACATGGGAGATGCACCTTGCTACAACCTTCTTTCTGGTAGTTGTAAAGAGCACATTGTCTTCTCTTAGTCTCTTTTTCTCCAGGCTGAATAACCACAGCTCCCTCAACCATTCCCCATTTTTACTGTTACAACCAAATAAAAGTACTAAAATCTAATGCAAACATTGAATAGAAGTGTTGTGTCTGTAGATATCTAGAATTTACAAGATTATTTAATTTCATCTACTGTGGTAGGAACAATTTCCTTTGGGAGAAATATTCTATAACATTATTTCTCTCTGTAGTCTTCTGTTAAAGGAGTCAAGTTGAAAAATGATGCCACCTGGCTATCTAACCTATATGTCACCTATATCTAACACAAGATTTATTTTCACACACTTATTGCACTGTTCATTTTACATTTATTGTACTACTGATTTTTAAATGTTTACCTGTAGATGCTCCAATTGCACCAATCAGTACTGCAGGAATAGCCATCACAAGACAGCCAAAAGCAGCCAGGAATGACAGTACTTGAGCATATGTGGCAGAAGATGAGGAAAGAACTCTCTGGAAATATGCTTGCCATGGAATTCCTCCCAATGTCTGCAAACACAACAGCATGCTGTGATT
>VZUA01016134.1:388-30020 GCA_013401035.1 Horornis vulcanius
TTTAAAGTACGTTCCCCCGTTTTTCTCTTCCCGATTTCCCAAGGCATCAGCCGGCGGGTTTTTGCCGCTGCTGCGGTGCTGCTGCACATCGGGTCTCCGTGTGTGAATCGGTGCAGCCTGAACAAAGCCGCAGCAGCAATTGCTTCGCTGTGGGATATTTGGAGGGGATCTCGCTAATCTGTGCTCGTCTGCTCCAATTAAACAGCACCAAAATGGAGAAGTTGGTTCTGACTTAAAAAAAATCGTATTCCCGTCTCCCATCCCCGCAGCCCAGCCTGCAGGACTGGCATCAGACAGACACAAATCAGGCTGATTTTTTTTTTTTTTCCCCCTGAGAAAAAGTTTTGGAGTTGGGTTTAGGAGGGAGGGAAATGTGCCTGGGTGATTTTTACAGCACCGTTAGCGGTTGTAATCCTGGGAGGCTGAGGAGCGAGAGGGATCTCCGGGCTGCATCTCTCTTCTAGCTACCAGGAGATCAACGATCATATTTTACTGCAAGGACTCGTCACCAGCTGGTGGATGAGCCGAGGTGGCTGTGCCACCTCGATCCGGCGTGGAGCTGAGCTCGGTGGGGCTGCGAGGGTGCAAAGGCTCGGGGAGCGGGGATCGTGTGTGGGGAGCACCGTGGGCTCGAGTGCTGCTCTGCGGAGGGGTCAGGGAGCAGGGGATGTGCCGAGGATTTTTGACAAAAAGCAGAAGTGTCACCGGAGGAAAAAAAAAAAAAAAAAAAAAAAGAGGGAGAGAGAGAGAAACAAAACAAAGCCCAGCAAGGGAAACCGTTCTCCTGCCGGCTCCCACGAGAACCTGTGCCTTGCTCTCCGGAACAGCCGTAAAATTGCAGGGAAAACAAAGGTGGTATTTTGCGATGGTGGGTGAGGGGTGGGGATTAGGTCATGCAGTGGAGGGGATCCGAGTCTGGCTGCTCTGCGAGCAGGGACTGCAAAATCCCGGCTCAGACATGCCGCGCACAAAGCGAGCCGAGCCGTGAAGTTTCTGTCTCCAGCTCTCTCGCTGCCGTGTCTGTGCTTCCCAACGCTCCGGCTGCGATCAGGGCTTTGGATTCTTTCATGCAGTTTTATCTTCCCCTTCTCTCCCACCCTCCTTTTCCCCTTGTATCGGCAAGTTAGCAGCAGTTTGCTGTCATGCTGGAACTATTCTTGTCTAAGTTGTCCTCTCTTCTGAGTTCGGATCATCCTCAACACCCCCAGAATCTTTTCAATGAAAGAACGTCCTCCTCTGAATCCAAAATGGGCTCTCTCTTCCCTCGCTGTCTTCTGCCATTATCCTCACGCACCAGCTCTTCCTCTAGCTAGTGGTATTGCCAGCACCGTGGCCTAAGGCCAAGGGACTTAGACAAAGCAGTCCTTGCAGTTGCACATATCGCATTCAGAGTGATATGACTGCAAATGGCCCCCTCCTTTCTGGAGCTTAATTCTGATTTGGAGGAGATTGCTTCTCTATTGTGCCTAAATTAAATGCCCCCCAGCCAGGAAGATAAATCCTAGGTTTGCTTCCAAACCTGGGGTGAAGGACCCCCCCCCCNAAGGCCCCCCCCCCCCCATCTCTCCCCACCGTCCTGCAGAGGAGAGGAAAACAGGAAATCTGTCCCTTTTGGCCTGAAATCAGCCCTGCAGAAGCCTCTCTGTATGAATGCTGAATATTTTGGTCTCGGCCGACGGAGGGCTCTGGGCAGCTGTGGATCTCACAGGGATTTTCCTCTGGGAGGTAATGCTGCTTCCCTGCAGTGCAGGGCTTCTGGTGCAGGAGTATTTGGGAAGGCAGTGTCGACTCAGCTCTTGGAGCCGTGTCCTTGCTGCAGAGCAAACTCCTCTCAAGTTGAGGCTGAGAGTAGCCACTCTGCAAAATTATACTTAAACTGCACATCAGTGAGACGAAGCAGTTGTGGTTGGTGGGTGCCTGGGCTCTGTTCTTGCATGGGAGCATGTTTTGGGAATCCAGTCCTGGACTGAAGTCCAGAGGGAGAGGAGCTGTGTGTGGGGGAGGAAATATGGGGAGGAAACCTCCGTGGGTTGTTGGCAGATCTGGGGATGACTGCGGGTGAGGAAAATGCAGCTGCTCCACAAGTGACTCAGGATGCTGGAAGCATCTGGGTGCTGACTCCTCTGCCTTATACCAGGCTGAGGGAGGGAGAATGTGTTGTCACAGCAGAATTCAGTGCCTGTTCCTCTTCCCCGTTGCCCAGGTCAGTGCTGACACTTGGCCCAGGGTGCCTGCAATCAGGCTTGCCGTGTTTTGTCCAAATTTTGTCTGAAGTCACCTTCCTGGAGGGCCTGTGCTCAGGGAATTGGGTTGCTGCATGTAGTACCCCAAGCTTTCAATTCCAAGCTGCCTGTGCTTGGGGAGCCCCATTTAATCTCCTGCACAAGCCTGGGCTGTAAAAAGGTGCTTTATTAGGGAGCTGCAGTGGCTCTACCTTCCCAGCCTCACCTGACCCTGCAGTGTCCCAGGGGAACCTCTGTTACCTTTTCTAACAACCATGTTTTGATTTGTTTGTCTTCTCTTGCTTGTCCTACTGATTCCTGGGAAGTACTGTTTCCTCCTCATCTGTCTTGTGTTTCGTATTGTTTGACTATTTCTCCATAAGGGACCAGCTGCTGAGCTGAGGTGAAGTAGAGCATCTCCATTGACTTAAGCTGAACTAGACACTTACACCAGCTGTGAATGAGTCTGTAGTTTGTTTTTCACCCCGTTTCCATGTGTTTTCTGGCTCAGTGGATATTCACCAGCATTCCTATTCATTTAGACTAAGCACAGGTCAGAGAAAATGTGTTTCAAGATACAGAAGCTAGCAGAAACAGCTTGGGATTTTCCTTTACTTTCACTCTCATTCTTGCAGAAATGTCAGGTTTTGAGACAAAATCCTGTTTGTGTAACAAAGCTTAAAAACTGTCATCTGTAGTGTCTGCAAACACCAATTCCAGCTGACAGTGACAAGGGAAGGAGCTGTGTCTTGGCTCCACATGGACAAGTGGTGGCCTGTACAGCAAGTGCTGCTGTAGCTGAGGACCAAAGGGGCTCTCAGTGCACCTGCCACACCTCACAGCAACCACAAGTTTCTTGTGAAAAGTGCAAATTCTCGCTGGGAGGTGAAATGAAAACAATTTCCCTGTCTGGGGCTGTAGCTGGCAACTGGAGAGACCAGTTCCATTCAGTCCTGAGAAACGATACCAGCACACGAGGCCGGCCCTTATGTTCTCAGCACTGCAGTGCAGACTTGCTCGAGCACATGGCTTGCTTGTCGCCCTTTACAGAGACAGCTTCTGTTTGATATTGTTGACCATATTGAGAGGTTGTTTTTGGAGTGGGAGTACTGGAAAGAGAATACTCTTTGTAGGCAGAACAGAGAGCAAAGTGTTTGTGCCTTAGCAGGGGGGATAATTTCTAGGAAATATGCTCCTCTCTTCAATTCAGACTGAAATTTTCTGGATCCTTGATCTCTTGAAGTCCGTGTGAAGTTAAGTATGATGTAAAAAGAAGCTCGCTAAACATGTTTCAGAATTTGCAGGTTTCAAGTGGACTTGTTTGGGCATTCAGAAAATGGGCATTTTTGGCTTTGCCTATCTGAGTGCTTTGCTTGAGAGCAGTGATGTGGTTTTCACAGTCAGCGAATCTCCACATGGTCCCCACCCAGCGCCTTGGTTTTGCTGCAGAGTGGTTTGGGTTTGTGCTAACTGGATTCCTTTTGGATAAAAGTGGTCCAGAAGCTCTGCTCCAGTTGTGCAACACACATGCTCCGTCCCTTGCAATGGGAGCACAAGGAGCCAAACCAAAGATGGCACAGCTTTGAACCATGTCCCCCGTAGTCTGGGGGATCAGACTAAAATCTAACCTTAAGTCATACCCCCTCAGGCCAGCTACATGTGGTGTACACTCCAAATGCTTTCATCTCTTGATCTGTTCCTTGTGGTGCCAAATAACTTGGTGGTGTAGGAATAGCTTAAGCAAGAAAAGAAGAATGGTGGGGAGTCAAGGGACTGGCTTTTGTTTTTCTGATAAAAACAGAGTCAGGAGGGTAGGAAGAGGAGACATAAACCATGACCATTATCCACATGGAAAGATTAAACAGCCAGAGAGTACTGGAGGAAAGGCCCAGAGTGTGACAGATCAAAAGAGCAAGGCCTCTGGCTGTTACGATAAAGAATGTCCTAGTTCTTGAGAACATATTTATGTGTCTGCGCACTGCGTTTTTTTCAAAGGAAATAGTTTTATTCAAAGAAAGGTCTGTTCCTTTCACTAGGGCTGTTCAAGGGAGAAATAGTGGGTGAAAATACAATTTTCACAGCCAGTGCTATAAGGAATGGTTTGTGCAAATGAGAACAAGGTCCATTATTTTAAATGTAAAAGTTTATGGGAAGTTGGGGGGAATGGGGCTCTGTTTGAGCTCTGGGTTGGCAACTGCTGTTAGAATTCAGTGTGTGGCTTGGCTGAGCAGCAGATCTACTTGTGTAGACAGGCATGTGGTGTCCCATGGATGGCAAGGAGCTCTTGAACTCCAACCAAAGTGTGTAGAGGGCTAAGGAATAAAATATTCTTGTAGTCAGCCAAAACACTACAGCTGTGCTCAGCTACTCGCTGCAGAAATAGCTGTGCTGGGTGAAGCTGTTACCTCTCCCCTGGTGCTCGAGGATGCCTCACGGTGTGTGTTGGCAAAGCAGCTTCAGGAGCATTTCTCATGTGCTTTCTTGCAAAGTTGCCCAGGTTAGGACAGAAGAATTTATATCCTCACAGTTCCAGCCTTGTTGTCTGGCACCCCATATGGTCAGGATTCCAACTGCCATCACCTGAAGCCCATGAGGAGGTCCTGCAGGGTGTGACAGAGGCAGTGACCTCCAGCACTGGGCTCTGGAGAGGTGGTGACCACGAGCCACTGAAATGGCAACAGCCTTGATGTTTCAAGCAGCCTTCAGCTTGAAGGGTCTGTGAAACAGAGGGAGAACTGTTGAGAGTTCACAGACTGCACCACATACCTTGGATAAAGTCCAGGCTACAGGTATCGCTTCTTACATGCTCTCATGTTCCTGTGGGGAAAGAGTCTGTAACATGGCAGGAGTTTGCCTTTGTGGTTTTATAGGACCTTACAAAATACAGGGCAGTAGAGAAACACGTATCCAGTGGGATTGGGAAACACATATCCAGTGGGATTGGGACACAGATATCCAGTGGGATTGGGAAACACACATCCAGTGGGTTTGGCCCTTGGCTTGTCTAAGTCAGTCCTACACAAGTAACTCAGTGAGTTGTGTGACTGTTCCTGGTTTTCCTTTGCTGCCCATGGAACAGGGGGGTAGCTGAGCATCTGCCAAAGGGGATCAGGTGAGCGTACCCCAGTGTTCTGCTCCTGCTGCTTCCTTCAGGGTGCTCAGCAAGCTGCATTCCCAGATATTTTTCCAGCAAGCAGCAGTAATAGAATTAAGAATTAAATCTTGAAGCAGCAAATTGGTCATCACTGCTCAGGCTTGGAGCTGAAGGGATCCCTACAAACGTATCAGGAATTAATGAGAAGGTTCCTGGTCAGCAGGAGTTTAGGCAAACAAAGATTGATTTGAGATCCTTTGTCTCTCAGGGTGTTAATTTGGGCTGAGAGAGACTGCTGGAAGGAAGAGATTCTGATATCAAAATCTCATTTCTGTTTGCTCTACCCCCCATAATTAATAAAGATTAATATTAATTAACAAGGAAATCACTATATTTTTGTGAGGGAAAATGCTTGTGGCAGTCTTACGCTTGAATACAGAAATAAAAGACATTGTTTGCACTAGAATAAGTGGGGATCTAAAAGGTTTTGTGTACATTTAATTGGGAAAGTGAAGGGAGGAAAGTGTGTATATTAATTTAGGCTTTAAACAACAGCAAGCACTAAGATAATTTGGGATGTGATACAGGGTGCCACTGAAATTCAGTAGCAAGCACACTCCCTTTTTGATTCTGTCAGTTCTTAACTGTCTCCATTGTCATTTTAACGTTAGAAAGAGCAAGCCTCAATTTAGATCCCCCCTCCTTTTTTTCTCTCTAGTGAATACCTAATCATCACACCGATTTTTGACTGGGTATTGACTGTGAGACTTCCTGGCCTAATTTCTAACTATAATAGCAATATCTGGTGATTTTTTTTTTTTTTTTTTAAATCCAAGATACACAGGCTGTTCAGACATGCAGATGAATTTTGGGTTAATTGAGTAATAGTCATCCAAGACCCAAGGCTTCTCCTTGAGATTAACATACAAAGTGATAGGTCAAAAAGCTCAAGGTTTATTGTCCAGTGAGATACTAATACCACCCCCCCCAATTAATTTCATTTTCGTGATCGCATCATTTTAAATTGAGGTGAAACCAAGGATTTTTCTTTTTTTTCCCCCCCCCCTCCAGCTGAGTTTGACTGGCACAACTTCTGACATGGATGTATGGAGGCTGGTACCGCGGCCAAGCCAAATCCTTTCCTTTGTTCTCCGGGCCTGCTGCTGCTGCTGATAAAGTGGTCGGCGCATGGCATTATGTCTTATTACATTTTTGATGCAGACTGCAAAGAAACGGGTAAACTCACCATGGTTACCACGCTCTGTCACTTGGCAGGGCCCGGCGCTCTCAGCGATGGCCTCTAGTGTCTGCAGCGCGTTTCTGCAGCGCCCCGGCCGCGCATCCCGCCCCAGCCTCCTCCGGCTCCCTCTTGCTTCTGTCCCTCGCTGTCACCGGCTCACAGCTACGGTCAAGCTCCCCTGCTGTTTCCACGCCTGTGGAACTTTTCTTGGCCAGCCCCTGGGTGCGGATGCAACTCTCTGGCACCTCACGTTTCTAGGAGGGTTTGTCTCTGCTATCTAGACGTAGCCTGCTGTTATCTCCTGCAGAGCAACTGTGTGTCATGGCTTAAATTAACAGAATGTGAAACCATCAGTAAATTGTCTGTGCTGTGATATCACAGAGTATGCTGAGCTGGAAGGGACCCATCAGAACCATCGTGTCCAGCACTCAGGACACCCTGAGACTCACAGCATGTGCCTGAAATCAGGCTTAGGGCTCTGACCACTTCCATGGGGAGCCTGTTCCAATGCCCACCAGTTCCTGATGTCCTTGACCAATATGTTATCATCAACCCATATGGGATCAATAAGTTGCTCTAAGTTTTGCATGGGCTGCAGCTCAGTTTTGAGCAGAGTTCTTGAGCCTGGTCAGCAGAGCCCTTGCCTTATTCACATCCAGTTTGGAGCTCTCAGCTCTTGTATGTGACTGCTTGCAACCACAGTTCAGAGACAAGTCTTTGCAGGATGGGCCTTTTGTTTTATTGTACATGAGGAAAAATCACTTAAGCTTTTCTCTGCTTAATTGAGGTAATTAAACCTTCTTACCTTGCAGCACAAGGGGCTCGTTAATGTTTTTGAAGCATTTTGAAGTCCTTGGAAAAAAGATGCAGTTTGCTGTTGTGTCATGTTTAGTAATTGTTGAAATTCAGTCATCTGGACTTGAAATGATGAGTTTCACATACAGAAATCTTACACTTGTGCATGTATTTTGAGCTGATAATGCAAAGAACTAATTGAGAGAGTAGCTGACAACTGTGCTGTTCCAACGGTGCCCTACTCTATGGATGTGTTGTTTTTGGGGGGGGTTTACTGTTCTTAAGCAAAATTAGCTGTATGTGAAACCTCAGTGATGAAACTGCAGGTTGTAATGACATGAAATCTAGCAGCTTTGTTAAAGACAAAGAGAAACTTTGCTTTTTTTAAGGTGACCTAGTGACCAGCCCAGTTTGCCTTTTTGGGATTTCACATCTGGTTAAGTATTAAAAATTAAGAACATGCTCTCTTCTTGTAATGAGTGATATCCTGTGGTAACTCTGAAGTGGAAAGAGATTTCGCATCTGAGGACAAGAGTCTGTTCCACTATGTTCAGCAGAGCTTTTTACAGAGTAACTGCTGGCCCTTTCTTTTTTGTAGAGAGGGGAAAATAGGGATCAAATCATTTGCAACTTTAAAACAAAGCTAGAGATTTACATAGTTCTGAGCCCCAGTGACTTTTAGCATCAGTTTAATTTAGATTTAAATGAAGGCTGGTAAATGAGATCTGTTCCTCATATGAAAGACAGTTGGGAATTTTCAGCAAAGGAGTTTGTAAGGGGGGAGATATTTCCAGACAGCAGGCAGTCTGTGTCTGTGCCTACAGGCAAAGACAGCAGCATCCATGGATGCAAGGGCACTTGAGCTGCAAGAGTGAAGAAGTTCAGTGGTGTGATGCTCCCTTGCTCCCAAGTGCATTACCAGCAGGCTTTTTTAGCACAGTTGTGAAGTGGGCAGTATAATTAAGCCCCTTAAAAAAATATCTAACAGTTGTTTCTTAAACCTAAATTCTTACCATTGTGGGACAAGGGGGAGAAAGTGTTTTGATTGCTCATTTCTGGAGCTGTTTGTCAGTGATGACATTAGAGTCTGTTTCTGGAGCTCATAACTGACTCAAAACTCATTAGATGTGAATATAATCTTTTATAACTTTAGAAAAAGTAACCATAACACAGAGTGACGCTATTTTCCCTTTGATCTACTTATACAGCACAATTTGACTGGCTAAAAATGTTTGATATCACACAAAGAGGAATAATGGTAGCACTCCTTGCCTCCCATGTCACACAACGAGCAGCAGATCTGATGTACCTCAAGTGACTGTTCCCTAGGAATAGTTTTGGCATTGGCTGAAAATAGTACTGAGGATAACTTGCTTTGACCATGTGATGACACTTTGAGTTGCAAAATTACTTTCAGATAACTTGCACTGAAAAAGTAAAAATAGCACAGCACATTAGACTCATCTGTGTGGAATGTATATATGCAAAAATAGGGCTCCTTAATACTTACAGTTTGTCTAGGCAGAACAACCTGTCATGCTACACGCTGCTTCACTCTTAGGCAAACAATTTGCACTGATAATGCTGCAGGCTGTGCTATTTCCAAGTGTTCATCAAACAGGAGAGAATCATTAATTCAGCCATTCTCTTCCTAGCAGCGACGCTCAGAAATGTCATTAGTGATCTTAGACAAAGGTGAGAGGTCACAGCTTTAGGAACAAGTGATTAAAATGTGTCCCAATGTAACAGACTAATTAATCTTTAGATAATAACAGCTTTTTTGGTTTTTTTTTTTTTCTCTTTTNATACAGACAGCTCATAAACGACTACGGCCCCCCATCTCTAGGCTACACACAAGGGATGCAGGTACAGCTCTGCTTATTTTCCTTCAATCAGATCACTGACCCCACGTTTTTGCATAGTAGCAGGGATTGTGGCCTGTAATCTGAGGTGTTCCTCCCTCCCACCAAGGTCTGAAATCAAACCCAAATGGCAGACTGCTTCCTCGCACATGTCTGGGGATCAAATTAGGCTAAGCTGAGTCCTGGGTGAGGTTGGTTCCTAATTAACTGCTAGTCCCATCCTGTCTGAGTCACAGAGAAATGCCTGGAACTATATTTTGTACGGGCATTTATATATTTTAAAATTATTTGTTAAAAACGCAATATTTCTATATGGTTTTATCTTCTCAATCTCCCTCCCTGGCTAACCTCTCCACAAAATATAGACTGAAACATGGAAAAGCCAGAAAGAGGGTTAAATAAGCAGTTCCCAGTTTGCTGGATTTGCAGGACTGTTTTAACTTCTGCTTCACTCAAAGTCCAAGGCTTGCAGCTGCATCCTTACAGTTGATCCCAATTTTTTGAAGGGCATGTAGCATTGTGTCCAACTGCAGCAGCAATTAAAAAAGAAAAAAAAAAATCACATTTATATAATAATCCTGACATTTTGTTCTTTTAAAAAGTGATTTACAGGGCTATTTCTGGTCTTCCATAAACTTCTACTTGCTGTTTCTTGTAATTGTTTTGTTTTTGCAATATTTGACTGAGATTAATCTACTTTCAACTACAGGGCACCAGCAGCAGTCAAGTACCACAGAGCAAATATGCAGAACTTCTAGCTATCATAGAAGAATTAGGAAAAGAGATTAGACCTACATATGCTGGGAGTAAAAGTGCGATGGAGAGGCTAAAAAGAGGTAACTTGTAAACTTATTTAAAAAAAAAAATAATCGTTTCCCATCCACTTTGTGCACTGACTACTTGTAAACAGCTTAATGACAGCTGTTTCCTTTGAAAAGAGATAACTTGAGCTCCTCTTGTCCGTGGGAGTTTTAACCAGCAGCTGAAATCTTGGGATGCTCTGTCCAAGCAGTATTTGATAGATAAACAGTGACAAAATGTGTCTCATGTGCATACAGGCAGTTTCAGGTAATAATTCAAACCTTACTACAGAAACTCTTATGGATACATTCTTTCAGGCTCCTGGTGTTTTACTTGCCCTTTCAATTCCCTTTTCTCCCCACTGCCCAAAATCCACAGCCAAGCATTGTTTACATCTCGTACACATCTCCCATCTGCTTGGCCCAGGAATCTTCACTGAAGTGCATTTTGCCTGAAGAAATACAACACTGTGGTAGTTCTCACTGAGGCTGGTGGAGAAAAGAGCTACAAAAACAAAACAAAACCCAAAAAGGTGTTAGGGAAGGCTGTTCAGGCTGAGATGTCAAACATGAACAGAACTCTGTGAGAGGAGAGTTGGGGCTGCTTAGGCTCCTGTCAAGTGCATGTCATTAAAATCCACTAGTAAGAGACAGAGCAGCTTTTAGGGCTGGCTGATGAGTCTCTCCAGCTTTGCTTTGTCAGCTAAAAGGGGTAATAAACACCCTTTCCTTGCAGTGTAAAAGAAACCCCTGCATGCCCCGCTGCTGACATCAGCCTGACATTGTCCTCTGCAGGGGACTTGCAGGGATATTTCTGACGGAGCAGTGGGACATTCCACTGCTCCAGCTCCTGAAAAGACCCTGGAAGGCCACAGACAATAGTTGTGTTGGCAGTCCTCACCTTCTCTAGCATGACATGGTTACTTTTTCTTCCCTTCCTGTGATCCTTGTGCTGAGATTGGATCAGGCATTCAAACCCAGAGTGGGAATGTTACTGTAACAGACTAACTTCAGCACCTTGCAAATGCCCCTTACACTTACCAGAGACTACAAAGCTTTATTTAAGGCTCAACCATTATGGAAGAGTAATATATCTGCCATGACATGCAATAAAATGACTAGTAGCTGTTCTGGGAAAGGATGCAATAAAGTCTGCTGATGAGTGGTAAGTGGAATCTGGCCCAGCTAAAATCAATGTGGCTGGAGTCTCTCTTTATTGCATTGCCTGAGTCAGAATTAATAGATCATGAATGGCAACAGGCTAATGGGGACAGCTTGAGACAGACTGGGAGGGATGCAGACGTTCTCTGGTCTGGATGGTTTAGTTCAGTGAGGAGAAAGTTGCTTTGCTGCCTCCTTGCAACAACGTGTAGGTTTAAGATACAATGCTGCCACTGTGACTTGCCAGCATTGCACAAAATCCTAAATAAATACTTTTTGCTGCCATCTTTTGGTCACAAAGGTACCTCTCTTTCCATTTTGGGAGCTTGGTGGCTGAGGGAGCATGTGCAAGTGTGTGAGAGCAGAAATTATTGAGGGTAGCCACGTGACTGCTGCCTCCGTGGCCATGGAGGTTATCCCTGAATAAAGTCCCTGTCCCCAGCTCCGCCTTCTCCTGAGCACAGAGGCTACTGACCTCTAAAACTGGCCAAATTCCCAGTGTTCTACATTATTCAGAGTAGTTCTGCTGCATGAACTGGGCATCCTGCCACCAGATCCAGGTCTAACACACTGCCTTGGGTTCATGTTTCTGCATCCCACAGCTGCAGCTTTCCTCGTCCCTGGAAGTTTAACCCTCTGCAAAGCCTTGCACTCATCAAGTCCTCCCAGGTCAGGAGGCTGCTGCTGTGATCTGGGCTAGCAGCCTTCTAGAAACAGAAGCCATTATCTCTAGAGATTAACCCCCATCTCTGCCTTACTGCCCTTTCCCCACCTTGTTAAGGGGCATGATTGAGCAGAGAAATCACCTTCTGTCTTGGCTAGTCGGCAAAATATAAACCTTTGTTGTAGAAAAATCTGTCCATCTCTCCTTTTAACACCAATCTCAAGCTCTGTTCCTTCAGCAGCTCCATAGCATGAATCTACATTTAGTTCCAGGATTATGAACCAAGGTCCAGACTGCTGGACCTCAAGGCAACAGGACTTGTAGTGGAAAATTCCACATAATGTCCCTCAGATGAGAGTAGACATGGCAGCGTGCAAAGTGGTGATGATTTACACTGGGAGCTGAGCCAGTGTTAGGAGGTAACTTTCTGCACACACCATTAAAAAAAAAATCTTATTTTTACATGAGAGACACAAATTGTCTTTGAACAGTATCATGATGGCTTGGATTTTGATGCATCCTCCCAGCAGAGAACTATCCCAAGGCATTAAGAGCTTCCTAAAATGACTCCCCAAGTAACTTTGTAATTTGTTTCGCTCCACTAGCAAAATAGCTCACTGGTAGGTAAGATGGTTTTTTTTCCACCCTTAAATCTTTGATTTTTGAGGAGGCCCACACTGCACATTAAGATCTACCTGCCACTGCAGACTTACAAATCTTACTGTGTTCTGATTCCTGGCTTAGTCCCTTTTCAATTTATAATGCAACTTTGGGAAGGCAGACTTGTTTAGTGGCAGCTGATGTTTGGGAAGTGAGGGCTGTCCCCCTTTGCTGAGGCCTTCTGTGGTAGCCTTGGCAACTGGGGACAGAAATACATAAACCTTTCTGTGGACTGTCACTGCAAGTGTGGCCTGAAAGGGATGATTTAAAACACCTCCAATTCTTTTGCAGGCATTATCCATGCTCGAGGATTAGTTCGGGAATGCCTGGCCGAGACGGAACGAAATGCAAGATCCTAGCCCAGCTGGTTCAGCTGCAAGGTTTTCCATCTCCTCATGAAGAAAAAGTAACATTTATTCTTTCTGACTCTTGAAACATTCAGACAAACTCCTTTATTTTGAATGTTTTACTGTTCTTGTTTTGCCCTTGCAAAAATGTACAGTTAAGAATGAAAAAAGAAAAAAACTAGGATTTTTCAACTTACTGAGGGTTTGCATTTTCTAAAGACGTTAAAACTCCCTAAAATGTTTCTAAAACATGGAAACTGAAGTGCATGCAGAGGAATGCTCTTTCTCTCCCAGGCTATATTTCAGTTCTCTTCTTATCCAGCCACAGCCTCATTCTGTTTTTGTTTTTTTTTTTCCCTTTGACTATGTTCACTTATCCCCAAAACGTCAATCTTTCAAAGTTTGACATAAGCTCTAAGGATTTTTTTTAATAAATGCAGAATAGCATGCTGTACCTAGTAGTCTGCTAAGTCACAATTTGTCATACAGCATAGACCCTGCTTAGAAATAACCTTCCCCTTCTCTTATTTTTCCTTTTTTTGTTCATTTTGCATAAACATTTGCATGACTGTTAGTGCTTTGAAGTCCACTTAAAGTGCATGAGCTATATGGAAAATAGGGAAACCTATTAAATAATAACAAGGTCCTGGAAAGCTAATTTCTACATTAAGGCTGGAGATTTCAGTTTAAAGTTTGCAAGAAAAAAAAAAGGAACATTCTGGATAAATTACTAAAACTGTTATTTGCATCTTTGTATGTATTTATTACTTGACGTAATAAAGCTTATTTTCATTAACAGTTTGTATTAAAACTATGTACAGTCACTTTAATGGGATTCATACTCCAGGAGCAAGAACTTTCAACAGATAAAAATTTAACCTTTATTCAGGAGTTTAGGAAAGGACAAGGGAAGGGGACTGCAGATTGCTGGAGCACTCCATCCTTGGCACAGGGTACAGTCAGTCTCTGGCACAAGGAGGTGAAGTTCTAGAAGTCTTCTGTTGCCTTCAAAATCTATACTCTGGCTTTGGGTCTTTGTTGAAGGCCCAAGCGTGGTGGCAGCTGGTGAGGCTGCTGTCCAAAAATGAAAGAGAAGTTCTGGTTAAGCTGCTGGAGTTGTTAACAGGTTAAAACCAGGAAAAATCTACTTTGGGAGTGGCTTCAGAGTAATGGTGACAAAGGAAATGCAGCTGCATTTGTTCCTTTAAAATGGGAAACTGTCAAAATGAGTGAAGGTCTCAAGATGGCTGAGCTGAACTGCAGCACAGCATAAACATAATAAATAACTCTAATTAATGAATTCACAGCTTGGATGAGCTGGACTCTGTTGCCTTGGGAGGCAGCTTCCAACATAGGTCATTTTTTATGTGTAGTGACTCAGTTTTACCCCTGAACTGGAGGGCCATGAGTGACCATCCCTCACCTGCAGGAGAGCCCTCCCTGTGCCCCAGTGCTCAGCACCACTCCAGGTAAGATCTGCAAAGCTGCTGGTTAAACTTTACTCAAGAGCTGAGTAGGACAGAGCATTTGTTCAGCTGACAGATCTGAACCAGTGACTGGTGTCTCTTCCATCAGCAGCTCAGTTCACACCATCACAACCAGTATCCAAACCTGGTCACAGTTTGTAAAGGATTTATGGCACTGAAGGCACTGCCTGAGGAAGGATGGGAGGTGAGACCCTTTTAGTGCTGTTCTCATGTGCTGGAGCTCCCACCAAGCAGCCCAAGGTGTCATCTGCACTGAAGGAAATCTATTGATTTTTTTTTTTTTTTTGGTCTGTGCTAACAATGGTGGAAAGCTTATAGCTCCTCTTTAACAAGGATTCCTTTATGTCCTGAACTTGGCAGAAAAACTGATTGCTAAATGTGATTAATGAGATGATGGCTGGGAGAAGCAGAGTACAGGAGTGCTTTTATCTCCTCAGCTTTACAGGAACAGCAGGTCAGCACCGGGGTTTCAGCTGTGCTTATGAAGCATCATTTGTTAGTTGGAAAACTGTTTGGGTCTAATGACAAACAATTCTCTTACCCTGCTAGGGCAAGTCAGTATTTCACATGTTTATTCCTTATCCAATTGTTGCATCTCTTTAAAAAGCTTTTTCCTTTCTAGGTTTTCCTTTGCTCTTCTTTTTTTCTCCTGCTTTTGCTTCTCTGATGCTTTCTTCTCTTTAAAAACATCACTGTCTTCACCTTTGTAGAAAAGGTCAACTTTTTCCTGCAGGATTTCTCTGGCAATCTTTCGGTTCTTCTCCGCTGATCTT
The DNA here is from genome assembly GCA_013401035.1 of Horornis vulcanius. Classification (NCBI taxonomy): domain Eukaryota; kingdom Metazoa; phylum Chordata; class Aves; order Passeriformes; family Scotocercidae; genus Horornis; species Horornis vulcanius. The sequence goes on from VZUA01016134.1 coordinate 15,494, forward strand.
GTCTGATGACACTGAAGAAATACAAATTTTTACTGAAACTTTAACCTGTTTATTCTTCAGCTTTCCCTTTCAGTCTATATATTCCTACCGTTACAGTAAAGAAAATCCCCTCCTCCCCAAGCCAAGAGCATCCTCCCACCAATAACAGCTACAACTTTTAAATCCAGATTAATAATTATTTGCTACTGTAACTCATCAGACTGGCTTTTGCATTAATCTTTAATGCTTCCCATCTTACCTTGGAAAGCTGCTTGAGTTTAACGTAACTGTGTCTTCCCCTTGTGACAGGAAGCAAAGATTAATTTCAAGGTACTAATCCACAAGAAGTAGGTGAGAGAAATGCTTAAAAAGGATCTGCAGAGTGAGTGTGATCAACTTGCTAAGGAAGAGATTCTAACTCACATGAGGGACAGGAATGTGACAGCTGCCACCCAACAGCAGCTACAATGAGGATTCATTTAATTGAAAACTCCAAAACTAACTGGGTGGCAAAGCCAGGAAAAGCAGCTCTGACCCCAAGTTTATTTATCTGCTGACAGCCAAGACTGCTTCTTGCTGAGACTCTTTACTATATATATATATAAAAACTCTTTACTATACATATAAAAAAACTTTTCCTCCATGCCATCTGCATTATGCTTTATTGTGAAAGGAGACTTGGAAATCCTGATGCAATCTGTGACTCAGAATAAAACACAATTACCTTCACTACAATCCCAGATGGAATATGCTTCAGGACAACACAGTTGTTTGTCTTATTTGTGGCTTGACCTCCTGGTCCATCACCTCTCACAAACTGTTCTTCTAATTCTGCTTCACTCAGTTCAATGAGATTCAAAGAGTTCCTTTTTCTTGCTGCCTGAAGCAAGGGAACACTGGGCAGAGAGAGTTGCTGCTTCCTCAAAATCCACCATGCCCATGATGGTGTTTGTACCCCTCTCAGTAAGAATGCAAAGTGAAATAAACTTGGAATATTCATGCAGAAACGAGGACACAGCTTCTCTGGAACAAAACCTAGAATGGAATGGGAGAGGGGAATTACCATGAGAATCCTTGTTTTAAGGTGAGCAACTTTAGCTGCACATATTGAGCAGTACTTCAATATTCAGATTTATTTTCAAGGTTATCTGAACTGTCTTTGCAGGCATTTGCCTTGAAATATTTGCCATGCTGAATAGAATTTTGGTTCTCAATGTAATTATGTTTCCTAAAATATTTTGAAAGGGATCTGGAAAACAGACAAGAATACTCCTACCAACACAGGGAAAATACTAAACATATGAAAAGAAAAAAACAACAGAAGGAAAAGAGGTCTTGCAGTCTGATCTGTACAGTCTCACTGGGAACCAGATTTTTCCCAGGTTAAGGTATTAACAAGATTATTAACAAAGGCACAAAGGTATGCCTGGAAGTGTGCATTTTCCTCATGGACAATGAGGAATGTCAGCTCCTACTCCTGTCAAGTGTCAGTCTTCAGCAAAGCATCAGGTAAGCAATTTAAACAGTGCATGCTGTTATGCTTGAAATATTTTATTTGACTCAGAAGAAAATACTTCAGTGTGTGAAGAAGCGCCACTTGGCAATAAACAGAAAATTTAAACTGTTGAAATTAAAAAGTAAAAAAAAGAAAACTTTTCTTGGCAGCCACTGCAGAAGTTAGTAACATTTAAAAATGAAGAATACATGCAGAAAAACGAGCAGCACTTTTGGCTAGTGCTGAACGAGCCTTTATTTAAAAGGTTTCATACAGCTCTACCCACTTACAGAAGCCCGTTTTGAAACCAGGACTGAAAGCTCTTTATAAGGTTCAAAAAATCACTCTCAGCCTATTCCAGCTGTTCGCCACAACTCTAAAGGAGGAGTAAACACAGAAGATACCGGAGAATTTACTCAATTTCCCCCAGCGCTGCGCCCCGCCGCGGCCCTTCCTGTGGGCTGGGGTCAGGCTCGGAGCGCGGCTCCCAGCGGGGCGGAGCGGCCCGGGGGAAGCCGAGAACCGAGCCCGGACCCGAGCCCGGACCCCGGCCCGACCCGTCCGGCCCCGCTCGGCCCCCGCCGGCCCCGCTCACCTCCGCCGGCCCTCCCGCACCGCGCATGCGGATTGATTGGCACGCGAGGCAGCCAATCGCTGGGTGAGGGGGGCGGGGATTGCGCTCGCCCTCCAATCGGCTCTCACCGGGAACGGCGCGGCGGCGCGCGCCAATCCCCTGGCGGCGGCGCGCGAGCTTTGCCGCGCAGCGAATCAGCGCGGGAGGCGCGGGCTGGCGCGCGCTCGAGGCGGCCAATCAGGGGGCCGGCCTCAGTGCGGAGCGCCCTCTACCCCCGTCCCCACGTTCGAAACTCTCGGCCGCCGCTCGCCGGGCGGGAGGCGCAGGGCAGCGCCTGTTCGTCGCCTCACGTCCGCGGGAGGAGGCGGCTGCCGGGCGCCGTGGGCTCCCAGCGATGCGGGTATGAACCGAGCAGGCCTGCGGGCAGCCGGCGGGGGCAGCACCAGCACCCCTGCGTTTGGCCAGGACCCCGCTCCCGGTCCCGGAGCCGCGAGGCCGCCCCCGGCGCTCCGCCCATTTCCCCGCAGAGTGGCGAGCGCTGCAGCCAATCGGAGGCGGCGGCGCTGTCAACATCGCGGAGCGCGAGGAGCGGCCGCCCAATAAGAGCGCGAGGGCGGAGCTTGGCCTGAGCGGGGCCGGGGGGGCGGAGCTGCTGAGGGGGCGCCGGTGAAGGGACGGGACCGTGGAGGGGCCGCGCCGAGTGAGGGGTGACATGTGAGGGGCCTGGGCACAGCGGCGGGGAGCGCGGCACTGGGGAGCGGACGGGACGCACACGGAGCCGGGGAGGGGGTTACGGGCCGACGGGAGGCGGCCCCGAGCACTCCGACGTGGCGAGAGGGGTCCCTGCGGGGGCTGAGCCCTTGGGGCCCGGGCGGCTCCTGGGGACAGCCTGGGGCGCTGCGAGCCCGGGACTCGTTGGGCCTTCTGGAGGTCCCTCAAGGTCCGTGGGGAGATGGAGGCCTGGCGGCGGGGGGGGACCGTGGCTCCCTGACACCGCTTAGGGATCCGCGAGGGATGGGAAGGAGTCGGGTCTGGCTCAGGAAGCGATGCAGAACCTCACTGTGTGTCTGTGTGTCTGCGCTGGCGCCGGCGTTTGCACCGAAATCAGCGCTGATATTCCTGACTTAAAAACACCTCGCCGCTTGTGTTTGGTTTTTTTTTTTTCCAACCGTCTCCCTTTCTGCAGCTACGTGGCCGTATAAGGACCGCGCTGTGCTGTGGGATCGATGGATGACAGCGCTCCCGCAGCACAGTTACAGCTCACTAATATTTTTTTTATCGAGAACAGACTTCTAATGAGGTTATGAAACGAGCCTGTGTCACAGCTAAGTCCCACCCATTTGCTGTGCTGCTGAGATAGGCCACCCATGATTCCATCCTGGGGATTCGGGGGTGACTGATGCAGCCCCCATCCACTGCTCCAGTGACACTCCCAGCCTCAGCTTTAGCTGTCAGCAGCCTGATAACCTCCAAGTTTGCAGGCTTCTGACCTCTAGAAAAAGATGAAAGCTGTGTTTTTCTTCTTCTTTTCTTTATCCCAAGAAGCTCTGCCGGAGACATATTTGTGTCTGTGATAAATTCCTTCTAATTCTGGCATTTTCAGCCCTACTCAGAGGAGATAGTGAGTGAGTACCCAAAAAACATTTCTGCTAAAGCCAAGCAGGTTCCAGTAAAACAGGGGAAAATAGGGCAGTTTCGTTCTGGTGAAAATATTTTATACTTCTATTAGATATGTATCTCTATGTACTTAAAAATAATAAAGACTTGAATCTGTAAAACCCATAAGCCTTGTAAAGAGGAATGATCGTGCTTTGGAAGTGTTGTGCATTTTTAAGGCAGCAAAAATTTATTCTTGGCATTATCAGACTACCGGGATGTTATTTCTTAATGTCTCCTTTTGCTCTCCATCCATGAAAAGATCATAAGATTTTTCTTCAGTGTTAGAACACAGGCTGAATTCACCAGGGTGTAGAAGATGCTGAAGTAAGCTCTATGTAAGAACTGGTTAATTAATGTATTTCAAGGGTTTTCTTAGTGAAAGTATGCAAACTGGAAGAATATTTTAGTCTCTCTACAGCCAGTCTGCTTTGAGTGCTGTAAGACTGTGGCCCAAGTATTCTGTATTTATTTATTTATGATGCTTTCAGTTAACCAGCTGCTGTTTCAACCACTGTGGGATTCCCGTTTGACTCCTTTTTTTTGTTGTTGTTTTATTAATTGGTCAGAGATGTAGCTCAAAGCCATTTCAAAGCTTTCTGATTTTAATGTTACATAATAACAATGAAGCAAGTGTTCTATGAAAAAAGTAAGCCAAATATTACACACAGAAATGGCAGAATTGATCGACCCCAGTCTAACTCAGTTGGTCTCAGTTTTATTATTTTTGGTGAGTGTGTTTCTTCCAGGAAAGATTCAGATCTTCAATCACATCTAAATGCATCAATAACAGGAGATTTCACACCTTGCACATGGTCTGTGGAGCCCCAGATTTGATAAAAACAACCAATCAGACCCCAACAACACGGTTTTACCTGGCGTGTTTTGCATTCACTCATCCTTTGCAGCCCAGTCTGGATGTGTTGGGAATCTCTTGGGCTTGTGGGAGGCCCAGCAGGCACGAGGCTGACTGAGCAGCCCCTGTTAGCAGGGGTGGCACAGCAGGAGGGAGGGAGCCTGGCTGTGGAATATTTGCACTCTCTGGAGTGATTTGGCTAAAATAACTGTCTCTTCAATTCCATTTCTTCACACAATAAAGTCAAATTCTTTTTTAAAGAGAAAGAGCAATGCTTATTTATCTCTGTTTACAGGGTAATGTCATACTTGGGACTAAGATATGGAAAACTGCGATGTGGTGAATTCTGTACAAGAAACCCCTCCGTGCTCTGCAGACTCTGATGTCAGAAACACCCACAGCTCTGTCTGTAACTTGAATTCTAACAGGTAAAGTGCTGAAGGAATCGCTAACAAATGATTTTATTATTTTGTTTCTGCTTAGTTAGCATGCCTTCACAGTAATATTGGTATTAAGGTGAAATTTTTATTTCAACATGATGAGAGTCCTAATGGAAATTGAGTGTATAATTCCCTTCTGGCAGTCTAGCATATGTAAGGTATTGTTTGGGCCATTGTGCTGCACACCTGACACAATAAATAATTGAATTGTTTTTCCTCTTGTTTCCCTAGAAGTCCTTCATCCAATCCCAATGGAGTTTCTGGTTACTCAGGGAATACCAGGTCCTCATTAAAGCCTGGTTCTGTTGAGCTGCTTGCCTCCTTTATGCAAGATATCCACAACATTGGACATGCTGACTCGGAAATTGTGAGGAACTGTGAGGTATTTGATATTGAAGTTTATTTTTAAAAAGTAGTATTAATGTATTTGTTTTGCATTTTGGAAGACAAATGTAATGATGCAATTCAGCAGCAAGATCTGTGCTTATTCCTAATGATGGGATGGATCCTTTTACAATAAATGAACTAATCACCTGCCTGGATTTTACTGCAACTTTATCTTAGTGTTTTACAATATTTTATCTTTATATCTGAGTGTTTTATAAGGTGGATCAGAACATTTTTTCCCAAAGTTACAATAAAGATAGTAAGTTTTTGAACTGAAAAATTTAAACCATTAAAATTGTATCACATCAGACCAGTCTAAAGTGATCCTAGAAATTAGAAGGTTTTTTTTTTATAAAAATGGTTCTGTTTTGCTTGACTTCTTTATATATTCCATTTGTAAAGATGTGTAGGTGATTAGTTTGTTTCCAGATTTAAACAAACACAAAAGTAATGATGTGGTTTCAATGAACTAATTCTCCCAAACACGTTCTTGAACGTTTTTTATCCTTTTGTATTTTAAATTTTACCATTATTTTTAGTCATCATAAGGAACATCAGTTTTCCACACCATTGGGCTTGTTCTTGCAGATTTTTGAGCTTCCTGGCTGGGATCCATCCAAGTGTGTGTTGACAGATGCTTAATTTGGGTTCTCTTTAACACCTCCAGGAACAGAATATTGATGTTTGTGTCCCGTGTCCTGTGCTTCAAGCACCAGGCTCCATAAACATTAGCATAAAACATCAGATTTGCCATGTTTCAGGAATGCTTTATATTTGAATTTTTAAAAATTATCTCTTAGTTTCCATGACATAATTATTCATCATGGCCTTTAGCTGGATTGCTGAGGGGAGGAGTTTCTTTCTGAAGGGGATGGACAGAAGGGTATTTAATTCTCAATTTTAGAATTGCCTATAATTAATGGAATTGGAATCAACCTTTCCAGAATTTGACTGTTCTTTGCTGGCAGCTGTTCCTACTTTTAGTTTCCATTGATTGGCATGGTGGGGGCTGAATGTGCTGTGGGGTGGGCAACCACAGTGCTGTTACTCAACTTTGTATTCTGTCAGCACCCAAGGATAGGATTGCACAACGATCTGTAACCAGAGGAAAGGGTAAGAGGTGCAATATTTCTCTGCTTTAATTATTTTACTTTGTGATTTAATAGACAAGGTGGCTACAGCTACTGACACTGGTAGAGAAACAATGCCAGGAGCAAATAAATGCCCAGCAAGAACAGTTCCACCATCAAATCCAAGTAAGTAATGACTGTTCATGGAGCTAGATAAGGCTGAATGATTTTTTTTCTCCCTCCAACCCCACGCTCCTCCAAAACAATGCAGAGAGGCAGTTAATGGAGGTGGATGATTGGAGTGCTGTTTAAAGGATGCATGTTTGAGACAGCCTTGGCTAATTAACAGAGTAACTGTTAGGAACCCTTTCAGGAGTGATTTGTGGATTATTTGTTTTCAGTTATTTTGTTTTCACAAACATTTGGTTCAGAATGCTCACGTGATGATGGGATTTTGTAGGTATAAGGTGTTTATTAACTGTTAGACTGTATAATTTCTAATTTTGAGACAATATAACTTTCTTTTCATTAAAAAAAAAAAGTTATACAACTTATCATTCCCTCATCCAGAGAGTATATGGCCCAGGAAAACCATCACTGTAACAGCTGAACACCTATTCACCTTCAATTGAACACTTCCCTTTCTAAGAATGAAAAATAACCCATGTGAAGGTTCATATTTTTGCAGAGCCCTATTTATCCATTAGAACAGAAGAGATGTATATGTATATATAACAGACAGTAATACTATAAATATATAATGCTTAATATCTTCATCATTTTGGTTGCTGTTTTTCCCTTCCCTTTCCTGATGCCCTCCACACTAGTAGTAATCAGCAGTTCCTGAACTGAATTTCCAAGAGGTACTGTCCTTTTATCCTATCTCCTGTTTCTCCTGCCTCACCTCCCCACTTCCCCCCTCCCTCCCATCTTGTTATTTTCGTGTTTCCTTACCCTTGTTTTTCCTTCCTCTTACTGTAGTGGTTTGATTCACTTGTTGCTGATCATAGTCTTTACTAATCCATTGTGTTGGCTTTGTTGGTTTTTTGTCTTTTTTTTTTTTTAATAGGAAAGGCTACCTCTGGAAGAGCTGAGGGTGTGGTGTCAGCAGGGACTTGCTCACTGCAGGGGTTGCCACACTAAAAACAAAATCAACAGCTGTAACTGAGTTGTGTGAATGCATTAAATAAAATAGATGGAGCTATTCCAAACTTACACTGGTGTGCCAGTGACCTAGTGAAAACACTGAAACACAGGCAACTCAACACATTCTAGTGAGAGTAATAAAAAGACACAAAAAAAATAATAATCTACTTTTTGTGGTAGGAAAGCAAGGTGCTGCATCAGCACTGACATGACTCTGATATAAGGTTTGCTCCGTGTTGGGTTTCAAGACCAACTGTGCTTATAAAAATCTCCATCCATGTGAGAATAGGGATAAAAAGACCTTGAGTTCCTTTTGGAATCAGTGGGGTCAGCCCTTGGCTTATGTGATCTATATAATAAAAGATAACTGTGCCAGGTACAAGCTGTCACCAGCTATGAATCATCCCAAGAACAGACTTTATCAAAGAGATTTTAAAAACAGAATTACAATCCCAGAACTGTAGAAAGCACATCTTACTTTCCCCAGCTTTTTCATCTCTTGCAGTTATTTGTGACTATGGAAAATGAAGTAAAAATGCAATTTAATTGGAAGAGGAGCCTTTCACTTTTCCTGCACAGGGTATTAATGACAAAGATTAAATGTCAGCAGTGAATCTGATCTTCTTTCCCCTCACTCCAGTTCTGTTCTTTCTCCTCTGTTCTCCCTTCCCTACCTTCCTGACAGCTGGATCACAGAATAAAAATACAAATGATTGCTGCAGTCATGATTGAAATCATTAGTGGAACAGAAAACTTTGTAGTGGAAGGAAACTTCATCCCAAGTTTTTTTGTTTGTGTGTTATTTTTGGCAGAGAAAGGATGAACTGAAATTCAATTGTTTGTTCTATTGCAAGTTAATCAAAACTCTGAGGCTTGATCCTGACTAGCATTACATGTAGGTTCCTCTGAAATTAAGTCATCTTTTTTATTTCTTACTTTGAGAGAATAAATCATTTTTGTTCAATTTGTGCTCTCCAGTTGCTATTCACATGTGAGTAATGTACTGTAGTTCGGTGAAAAAAAACATGAGTTCCACACTCTTAAAATTATTGCAAGTTTTTTCTTCTTTCTTTCCTGAAGGAGTTAGTTTGAAATATATTCTTGAAAACAGTTCTATGCTCTTTCTTGTCATGTGCAAGAGTTGTGTGCTCCTGCAGTTCAGTAATCTCAATAGAACTCTGCAGAAGTGCTGGCCACAGGCACAAATGTGAAATCTCTCCACAGCCCTTGGCAAAAGCATTAATTATTTCTCAGAGCTGTTTCAGTATTGCCAGTGCACAGCTGTAAAACTTAAAACAAAATTACCTAATATACTGAAATAAGTCTTGTCAGACATTGTAGACTAAAGAGTAAGTGACCTGTTAAATCTAGTTATGGGTTTGCTCCACTCCATCAGACACCAAAACAATCAAAAGGTAGAATTTTGTATCATATGAACCTAACAGCATAATATCTAAATTGGGTTTTTTAAAGTCAAGTTTTATGCAATAATCTTGCAGAGGTACATTATTCCTATTCTCATAACAGAGTAATGGTTAATACTTCCATCAAAGCATCCTTGCAGTCTTTAAAAATGTGTATCCAAGTGAAAAAGTGTTTCAAACCTAAGTGTAGCCAAACAGCTGGATAGTTTGTATTTCTTTTGCTGGATGGTAGGTAACTATAGTTCTGAGGGCAATTAGTGAATACATTCATGCATGTTTTTTACATGAATAAATGACTACTGAGACTCGTAATTCACTGCATGGAATTAAGGATTGTTCCCATGGACATTTTACTGTTATGCACAGTATGTATTTATCTACTTTATGCATGAGATGTCTGCACATGAAAACTTGGAGTTGTATGGAATAAATGCTCTAAATCTCCCACTAACAACATGAATCGAAGGTGTATCAAAATAGGAATGTGATTTATGGCAGGATCTCATGGGATTTGTGCCTTTTCCCCCCCGTGCAGCTGATTCAGGATGAGATAAAGCAGCTGGTGAGGTTGCAGAGCAGCACCTGGGGCGCCGGCAGGAGCCGGGGTTTGCCCGCCCAGCTCACGGACACCTTTCCCTCCCTCCCGAGCCCCATGGGGATGAGCTCGGAGGCTTTTGAGGAGCAGGAGAGCCTTGTGAGCCAGCTGAGATCCAGCGAAGGGGAAAGCCAGCCCGAGGCCTGCGAGGTGCAGCAGGAATGTGCGGGCAGCGAGGCCTCGATGAACAGCGGCTACGGCTCCCTCTCCGCCTCCGAGCTGAGCCCTGCCCAGCCCGGCCACAGCAGGGGCACGGACTGCACGGAGCAAACTCCCCACGCAGCAGGGCTGCAGGGTGATGCAGGCAGCATCCAAAATCAAAGAGAACTTTTAGCAAAAAAACCAGAGGAAAAGCGTTCATCGGGAAGGAGTGATGTTTTAGTTTTTCCCGCTGGGTTTGAACATAAAGCTGATGAAGATCATCAACATGGGAAAAAAGCCAGGTAAGTGATAAACTCTGCAAATATGTTAATTTATTATAGGCAATCCCTGTTCAGTAAAAGCTGGTGGTCACTGGGAGCATGTCAGAGGTGAATGGAGCCTCTTAATGGTCTGCTGCTTGATAGATAAATTTATTTATGTAGCCTGATGTTTCTGAATGATGCAAGGCTGCATCTCCAGTGTTTAGCTGTTGTAGATATACTTAGGGGAAATACCTTAAGGTGTATGTGTGTGTTTCTTACCATCTAGTAAATCTTTGACATCGTGGGCACAAAAGTTGAAACAAAGCCAACCAAAAAGAGTAACTGCAGATCAAGTATGTGTGAACTCTATGCAAGAAAATGAGAGAATGAAGAGATTACCACCTGAGAATGTAAGTCTCTTTTTATTTCATTATGTTTTTCTAGTAACTATAGTGCTATTCTTGTAACTGGTATTTTTTCAGAGTTCCAGCATGTTCTCATTCAGCATATACTTTCATATTTTAAGCATTTAAGTTCCCATTCATATATTTAAAGTTTGTGTGGGCAAAGTTTACTTCTTGGATCATTCCATACATAGCTCAGACCTATTTTAGCTTATTTTACTGATTTTTGTCTTAATTTACTTTATTTTTGTCTTAACACCTCCCTGAGTGTCACATACTCTCTCCTTGTAGAGATAATGGCCACACTCTCAGCTGGGGCTTCAGGTCATGGTAATTTATTGTGCCCTGTAATTTTTGAGGGATCTTTGATTTCAGCTGGTGATGCCTCCTCTGGCACACAGGATTCTTTGTGTGTTAAGGCATTAACCACTTTGCTCAGGACAAAAACACAGGCACGTGTCTTAGGAAATATCAGTTTAATTATGTAGATTAGCTTTGTTCCACTTTTGGCTATGATTACCCTCAATATAAATTCTGTAGGTTTGGATCATGTTGCATAATTGTATTTAATCTCTTTGCTTAAAAAGACTAATAACATTTACATGCAATTTTTAAAAATTATACTCTTGCTTTTTTTTCCCTTGCCTCGTGATTTTCCTTCTGAATTTGTTTTTCTGTTGTAATTTTAGACCAACCTTGCTGATGCTGCTTTGCCACCATACACTTTTTACCTCAATCAACCCAAGGAAAGTCCAAATTCTATAGTATCAGAAGCTTCAGGTATAGTTAATTTCTTGTACTTAAATTCCCTTTCTTTTGAGTTCTCATTTTTAAAACTCTTACTGGAATGCATCTCCAATAACTTTAGGGAGGTGAGGAGGATTTAATCACTGAGAGGCTTTGCTATAGCATTAATTCTGCTTCTTGCTCCTGTTTTCAAACTGATGGCAGCTCCTGTGTATCACTGCTGGCAGATGTAGGACATGCAGCAGTTGGGATTTTTTTCCAAATTTCTGAGCATTTCAAAGCTGAACTTCATGTTTAAAACTGTTTCATAATGGAATTACTGTTAATATCATTATAGGGTATGAAATATTAGCATCAATGGTGTGGTAATTACAGGAGTTCATGGTAAAGAGGCAGAATTCTTGTAAACCAAGGTTATGATTCTTTAATTGTGTGAATAGACAAGAACAAAATAATGCAGTGTGTAATGTGATTCTTTAATTTTGGGGGGAGGGTTGCTTTTTTTATGTTTTGGTAAGATATGGTTTTGTTGTTTTGGGGTGTCTGTGAGGGGAGGCTCTTGGTGGGTTTGGGGATTGGTTTTTTTTGGGTTTTTTTTAATCAAAGCCAGACAACTAATTCCTATATTTTGATCATAACAGGGTGGATTCATTTCAGTAACAAACAAGGGCACAGAGATGCAGCCCTGCAAACTGTCTATAATTATTGCTTCTTCACAAGCCACTGAGAGAGGGACACATTTAAGAAATTGAAGTGGGATTGAGGCTCTGTCTGTTCCTCTTGTGCCACCCCCTTAGTCCTGGTAGTTTGTCTTTTTGCATGCTACAGAGTGCTGCACAAAGTGAAGAGTTTGTAATATCAGGTGGCTGCCTGGGATTATTCCTTGGGTGGTCCCAGTTTTAAGTGCTATACTGGAATCATTAGAAATGTAAATTAGTGGTAACTAAGTGGTAAGGATTTGTCCCTTGAACACCAAATTTTTGTGTTTTAACTGATTTATGACTTTTGTTGCTGGTGCTGTGTGATGTGAGACTGGCTCTGTTGCCTGTGCTGTGCATTGAGATTTTTGTAACTCCTGGCCCAGTAACAAATGCTTTATTGACATCCTTGCAAATAACTAATACAGCATTCTTGCTACTGACAAAATAACATTTTACTAATGGATTTTGGGTTCCTGTTCAATAGCTGCAAGCTTGAAATCTGTGATTTTAATTTTCTTTTGGTATTTTTTCTGATCAGGACTTTCATACTGGAAGTTAGATGAAAAGGAGATGTATCACACTTTACCAGAGAATTTCAGAAGTGAGTTGCCTGGTGTTTTCTCCACAGAAGTATCACCTGTTCAGGTAAACTTTATACCTATTTAAAAGTTGTCATGTAGTTGCTTTTTGTCTTTGCTGTCTGCCTGTGATGGAGAGAACCAGCCCTCCAGAAGTGACATTCTCTGTGAGAACTCTTTTGTTATCTCAGTCTCTCTGCCCTGGCTCTTCATTATTCCTGTACCCCACTGACCTCACTTGGAATTTACTGACCTTTTGTTGTTCAAAAGAAACTGTGTATAGGAGATGAGAAGTGACTAACTAATATGTTACAGGTGTATGGGCTTGTTGAAAACCCTTTTTTAGCTGGGTGCATTGAATAAAGCTGCCTGTTCTGAGCTGCTTTATTTGCTAAACCCACCCCAGGACTTGCTTTTCTCTGCTGGGGGTGGAGAATTATGTTCAGAAAAAGTAACATAGCAATTTTGCCTGTTGAAGTTGTCTTCTGCTGATGAAAGGAAGTTGTCATCACTGAAGGATATTTATCATAAAAGACAAAGGGAAAACAAGCAGATGCCAGACCAGAGTTTTATGCCTTCTTCCCAGCCAAGTCACCCACCAGAGGTAACATTAATTTCTTTACTTCACCTATCAGTTGAGGATAGATTGGGCTGGTTTCACATGGCTTGGCCCCTGCTGCCACCTCCAGTGTTATGCTGGAACAGCAGTTTGAGGGATGAAGCAGCTTGGGAAAGGATCCAGCTTGAAAGGAGCTCTAAGAACAGCCTGAGCAGAGAAGCACCTTTGCTGCACAACCTTGAGGATGCTGCAGGGACAGATCTGCTGCTGCTGGGGCTGCAGCTGCTGAGCTGCACGTGGAACTGCAGTGGCAGGGTTTTCCCAGGGCTTCCCACAAGATAAGTTCATTCCACCCATGAAACAGGACAGGCACAGGTTGTGGAGGTGATTCTTTATTGTATCTATTTCTTTATATAGCTCTCAGTCCTCTACATAACCCAGTAATGGTGTCTGCTGTGTGACTGTATTGTTTAGGTAATTGATGAAGTGCTTTTGTAAGCCTGCAAAATTATTGTTTCAACACACAAACAGTCCTTCAGGTTGCATAACTGAAATGTCAGAGGTTTTCTAGAAAATTACAGGTCTTGGATATGTTCTTTATTAATGGAAACTTAGAAACTCAAGTTGCAATTGTTGGGAATGTGTATTGTCATTTCAGTGTTACAGGTGCCTTCATTTTATTTGTCACTTTCAAATGATTGTTATAACATTCAATATAATACCTGCAGTATGTTATATGATTTACTGATGCTTTAGATAATTTTTTTCTTGTAAATGGAGTTAAATCATAATTTTTTTCAGTATTGTAACTTATTTTCTAGATCTTGACGTTGGACCCAACCCTGCATATGAAGCCAGGCCAGCAGAACCAGGGACGCTGTTTTTTCAATAGTCCTGAAGACTCCACTCCCTTTTCTCCAGACTCTATGGCAGAGCCTGGATTTCCAAGTCATTGTGACACAGACTCTTTTTCACAGACAAGTCATTCGTCTCAGTTAGATGATTCTCCAACACACCCTGCCAGCAGCAGAGCTGTGCACTTGGACCTGTGGAGAAATCACCCATTCCAGAGTGAAAACAGGGCCAGCTCTCCCTTCCCAGTGGCATACAGGGATGCTGACAATGATAATTCAGTCAACACTGAGGAGGAAGAAACATTGACTCTAACTCCATCTTCTGTTACTCAGTGTGCTGACAACAGTTTGCCAGATTACAGCCTTTCAGTGGCATCTGTTGAAGATCCTGTGGTAATGTCAAAGTAAGTAATTTTTTTTCTTTTTTTAAAAGTCAGAAGTTTGGTACTTTTGTGAAAGGAATGAAACAATTGTAGTAAACCAAACAAAATATGTGAGTTCTCTTGGTCATGTCTCATTATACATAAAAATAAAAATACATCCTTCCCTTACAGGCTGTGTGTATTTCAGGAGGGAACTCTTCTGTTTGAATTGCTTTGAGGGCCTTGTTGTCTTTGCACATCTAGCCTTTGGAGAAACAACTTACCTCATTGGTTCT